>VYZU01063730.1:0-73616 GCA_013401355.1 Ceyx cyanopectus | reverse complement strand
CCACCAGGTCAGCATCATGAGATGGAATACAGCTCATCATCACAGCAGACCAAAAAAATACAAGTCATGTAGTTTCAGTGCAGATATCAAAGAGGAGAAGGCAGAAGATTTGCAGTTCAGTCTGTGGAAAATTATATAGATGATACAGATGGAAGAAAGCTCAGAGATGTCTTTCTGAGATTAAAAGAACAAGAGAAGCAAGAGGAGAGGTTCAGTTTCTGATGAAGCTGATGGAGAGGCTATGGCAACATGAAAAACAGGAAGGGGAAGGACTGGTGGTGGTGAACTTGGAAGCTTGACTTGTTAGGAAGGAGGGTGGAGAAAGAACAAGGGATCTGAAGGGAGAAAATGCACCCATCAAGAACTGGAGATGACTGCTGCAGCAGCATATTCGATACGGACTCAAGCGTGCAGGGGACAAGAGAAGTGACTCTGGCAATCAGAGCTAGAGATGCCAGTGCCTTGAAAAGAAGTTTTGCTGTTTGAACAGAAGCTGATCAAATCATTCTGAAGTTGTGAAGGGTACGGGAAAAACTAGAACTCTGGATGGACCACATTAAGTTAAAAACCTTGTGGAAAAGTAAGAAAAATCTAATTAATGTACTTTGCTCCTCATATTGAGCGGTTTGTTATGTGCAATGCAAATTCAGGGATAGAACATAGAGATGCAAATAAATTCATGTGTAACACAGCAAGAACAAGTCAGACTAATGTTTGAAATTTTCGCCCTATATTTATAGCTCACTTCTTACAGTGTAGAGCAAAGCATGTTTTATATAGAACAAATATTTCACTGTTTTCCATCTTACTTTAATAGGGTTTAATTTTACTTTTAAATTTTAATTGGTTCCATGAAGGGGCCTGGCAGTCCTACTGCATGGGCACTGCACTTCACAAATTATTTGCTGTTATAATTTAAGGACCATTAAAAGAGGCATAAGTCACAAATGGAGGACCTGATTATCCAAATACTGTAATCAGCTGGACTCTTCCCAGTAACGCATTTGTATTTGCATCTGTTGATGTTTTAGGTATTTCTAAAACAAAGCTCCCGTCCTCATTTCTGTCACCAGCTGCCTTGCACTGTTAAAGGTATTTGGTTTTCACGCCACTTCTGTGAGCCTGGGCCATGAACATCACACACTTAGATCCCCAAATCCTACAGCTTCTATACAAGTGTTTTTTAAACGTAATGCTTTGAAGCCTTACACTTACTTTTATACTTATTTAAATATCAGTTAAATGTGAGGTTTGGGCCAGTTTCTGACAGTGAACCTCTAATGACAGAGCAAAGGCATCAGCAGAGCTAGAAGAGCATCCTCAGCACCCACGTACCACTTGCTGGACCATCAGTAAGATGGTTTAGTGAAGAAATCAGTTCTATATTCACTATGTTCTCCCATTAAACACCATGCAATTCCAAACTGGATTGAAAACCAAATGCTAAGGCTCAGCTTGTTTTATTCTGCTTTCTTACCAGGCTGTATCCCTACACTGTGTTATATTGTTATGTTTTAAAGCTGACATGGTAAAGGAAAAACTAATGAAATCTATTAGCCTTACAGTATAAAAGAGGAGAGATTTCTAAGAAATACTGCACAAAAAAGCACAGATTAAAAAAATGGAAGCAGCAGAGAACAGCATCTATGCACGACAAAAAGATAAATACAAAAAGCTCAGCTCTCTCTTATAAGACACCCACAGTCTCCATCTGTCATCTCAACCCTTCCTCTCCCAACTGTTCTTAAATTAAATGAATGCTTCTAATGGCAGATTTTCTCATGAAAGCTTATGAGAATTCATCCAAAGACAAATTAAAACAATGCAGTGTAATCATGCAATTCACCTCGCTAACAGGTTGCCGGGCTTCAGTGTTCACATTTACAACTGAAAAAAAAAAAGCAACAAGACACCCAAATAAAGAAAAAGCAACTAAAGAGCAAACCTTTCATCGACTGAAGCCGACTGGGATGCGGGTTGCTCTCCACAGCCATTCTTTCAGTTGTATTGCTGAGACTAAAGGTGATTTTAGGCTGTATGAGAAACTACTGTACACATCTGATTTAATGATTTTGTTCTTTGTAGGCCTTGCAGTTTGAACAGGTCCAAAGGATCAGCAAATGCTAAACCAACATCCTGGTTTTTTTTCTTCATGTAAAAAGCCCTGGCTTGGGCTACAGAATCTAAAGTGGGTTTCAAATGTATTTTCCTACTTATCACTCATCACTTTAGTCGCTTTTAACAGCCAGGCTCCATCCTGTTCATGCCTTGGCATGACATGTCCAGATTTCCATGTTCGCTTTTGTTTCTGGCCAGCTTAATTTTGGGGTTGCTGCTCAGTAACACGACTCTTCGGTGTTTGGGTTGAATGCATTTAATTTCTGTCACTTGCAGCCTAGACAGACGTATTAGCAAAACTGCAATGAAATGTTTTATTAAACCTGGGTCTAAAGGGGGATGCTTTGAAAAGGAAACATGTCTTAAAGTCGGACACAATCACCTGTCAGTGCCTCCTTAATAACAGGTCTTTGTTCCCTCTTTGTCTTGCTCTTTGAATTCACAGCAGGTAGTCTGATACCAAATGGTTTGTTTCCCAAACCAATAGTTCCAAAACGTTCAGATCTAGCAGCAGAAAGGAACTTTGCCACCCCAGGGACGTTCCCAGCACCGGGGATAGGTCAAGGCTGGAAGCACCTTGGCAGAGGGACCCGTGGTCAGGGTGCTGCTCCTCAGTGGCCGTCGGGTCCCCATCTGCTGCTGTCAGCACGTCCTCAGCCAGGGCAGCTGCCAGGGTGTCCTCACCTCAGAGGAGGACGGGGACAACGGGCAGTCACCATCGGCTGCCGCAGCGCCGCTGGGATGACCAAGGGCTCTGTCTCCAGCCTCCTCTGGGCTCAACCTCTCTTTTGCTGCTGCAGCTGCTTCCCGTCCTTTCTCTGGGTCTCAGCACCTGATTGCAGCACTCAAATGACAAGCCTCCTTGGATTTCTTTCTCTGCTCACTTTAATCTCTCCTGCTCCCTCGCTCTCTTTGCATGATTCCTGCACTCACCCTCTCCATTACCAGCACCACTCGGCCTGTTTGAGTTCACAGCGAAAGGTAACTGGAGCCCTCCCCGGCTTCCCCATCTCTCTTATTTTCTGCATGTGCTCTTTCACAGTGTCTTTTACTGAAGTCCCTCACTGTTGTACTTAACCACCGTGAGTGACAGAAATCCAATGCTGACCACTTCATTATCTGCCGACCTTGTCCCCCTGGCCTCCTGCCCCTCCATCTCTCTTGGGCAGTTTGCCCTACGTCACGAGTCCTTGTTAAAGGTCAGGACCCCAAACCATCAGAATTGGTCGTGTTGTTTTACTGTATCACCAGAGAAATCAGGCCTGTCGGATCTCATTAAAGCCCTATTTATGGGTGGAACACCACTCCTGGAGGAGGATGAGCTGCTACCTTTGAAACGCAATCTTCACCAGATCCGATCAGCACCACACAGGGATTATATTCCACCAGTCAATCTCTCATAATCACTCCCACCCTTATTGGCATGGCTACTGCTGGCCCTGCATGAGAAAGGAAATCCTCTTAAACAAATACTCTCCCCGGGAGTCAGACTCCAGTCCCCCACGAAGAGGTGCAGGATCCGGCCCCGCGGAGGACAGGTGGCCGCCCAGGCTCGAGCCGAGGAGCCTGATCAATAAGCCCAGTGCACCGAGTTGTTACTCATGTAGCAGCCAACCAGAGAGACACTTCCTACTTAATATAGTGCAAATGATGGAAAAGTGTTAACTGATCCTCTCAACACGCCTTTGAAACGAGCAGGGAACTGTCACCACCGCGCTGGAGCGGGGAAGTGACGTGGCTTCCTGAGGATGACATGGCAAGCCAGCGGCTCCACGGACAGTGTAATTATTCCCAGCCTTACAAGAACTTCTTTAGATCGTGGCTCTTATGAGCTGCTTCTCTGGCATCTCTCTACAGAGAGAACCTTCCCCTCTGGGGTGATGCCGTGGTTCTAAGCCGCAGTGGTGGCAATGCTGGCATTGCCCTAAGGACCGCCCGCTGTTGCCAGGTGAGTCAGTTGGAAATAGCATCACGCCTCACATGCCTACTGCAAGTTTCAGTGTGGCCAGGTGTTGAATTGATCATTTCATCATGATGCAGAAAATGATGCAAACCCATTACGTGAATTCTGAAGACAATGAGAAATCTCAGCTGCCTAAATGAGACTAAGTCAAAAAGTAAACACAGAGACTAACTAAAAACCACAGGAATAACACTGAGAACCAAATCGTGTCTAGAAAGAAGCAAAGTAAACAACGTGACAGGATGGGGGGAGGCAGCATGTTAAATTCACAAAATGTAGATGTTTCACTTAAATGAGAGATTTCTATTGTTTGCCATTCCTGCCACATGAGCTCCAAGATGTGCACTGAAGGGTCACATGCCATCATTTTTCTGTAATGCATTTGTAATATTTCAGCAGTCTCAGCCTGTGATGTTCTACCTTGTTAGCTGATGCTCCTCCTGCTCAGGAATGGTTAGAGAAGCTCAGCTGATGTCCAAAGGCAGATGCTGTTGCTGTTAAACCCAACAGAACATGGATGGAAAGAAGTGATCATTTGGGAAAAGAGCAGCCGAACCTCTCTGGATTGTGGAACCATAAGGGCAACCAAGCCTGGAAGCACGGTTTGGATGACTTTTTATTCCACCTTCTTGGGGGTTTTGTTATTAAACTTAATGCCTGGAAAGAGGATGAACTTAGATGTTGTATGGTGAGAGGATTATCTTTGTGTAGCAGACTGGGAAAGGCACAGCTCACATGCAGCCCTTGGCAGAATTTTCAAAAATCCCTCTTCAAAAAAAATATAAAATGATGAAAAAAACTAAGAAATCCTCAACTCGATAGCAAAAAAAGAGAGATCTTTTAAGTCTAACCGACAGCCCTAAAACCAAAGCACGTAGACTCAAAGTAATTTGTTAGAGTGGCGAGTGAAGGCCAGAACTGCATGGGAACAGCACAGCCATCCACAAGATTTACCAGGAGCTCAAGAACCCTTGGCCCAGGGGACAAGGGAACACGACGCCTGCTTTGCCCACTTCTGAGCCAGGCAGGTGCACTGGCATTTTTAAGAGAGCATGTCAAAGGGGCCAGGACAAGTATGAGAGGTATAGTAACAAAGAGCCCAAACCAAAGAAGGGCACATTTCACAAATAATTCTAAGGCAGGTTTTGGGAACTGAGAAGATGAACTTGCCACACGTGTGAAAAAGCCTGAAGATGTGCTTTCTGTGTAGCTCACTAATTCTGGTATTTTTGCATTCATTTGGGTCAGCAGGGTCATAAAATATGACCTGTCCATTTTGCAAAGTTTCTTCTAAGTCATTCTCCTAAGAGCTGCTTTAATCTGTTCTTAACCAGAAACAGTGGGGCTATCTCTGCTGGCCTCCTTTTAAATCATCATGCACACTTACAGACATTTACTGAAAAGGGTATGATTTTCAATGGGAAAAGAAGAGCTAAATTAGGCTAAAGCATACTTTAATTTAATTTAATACAATTTTTGCTAATACTAAAAGTATACATATATTATGTCTGACATTGTTTAACATTTCAGCGTTTGCTTAATTAGCGATGCCTTATGAGACCAAGCGAGTCCTGATGGTGGTGAGCACGATGCCTTTGGAGGCTGTGGAAGGGAGATGCCTGTCCCGGGAGAAGCGCAGCGCAGGCTGTTCGCTCGCGGCTCCTTCAGCCACGTGGCTGCAGTGAATTTGCTGCTTGACTGCAGCACTGAAACCAACTGTCAAGTCCAAAGCAGAAAGAGAGTTTGAAAGGCAAACATGATCTGTGATCAATATCCTAACAAATCCAAAGGAAGCCCCAGCTCCCAAAGGGTTAATCCAGAGAAGAAAAGGCATCCGCATGTTTAGTGAGCTAATGTGTTTATTGACGGGGAGGCCTTTAAGTCCTCAACAGGGAAAAGCTTAGATAAGCGACTGGAAGTTCAAGTCAGACGATCTGGTTTGGGAGGAATGTGGTTACATGGTCTGGATGATTTACTTTTTGGACTCCTGGGGGTGTCAACCCAAGGGTGTTTTCCTGCAGGGGCTTGCACCTGTCCAGAGAGGGGCGAAGCCCACCCTGGAGCAGGGATGGATGTTCCCAGGACAGGTTGTGTCTGGGCTGGATGGCGCAGACACGCTGCAGGCGCCTAGTCCCAGTGCAGAGGTGGTGGGCAGGTATCTATCCAGAGTATGGCAGCACCTTTCAGCATGATCTGATTGAGTCTAACACTAGAGCACATCACGACCGCCCATCAGAACTCTGCACCCAAAGCCCACACACTTGTGTCTGTTTCCACAGGGGTGTTCTGTGAGGTACAAGTGACCCACTGGTGAGAGCACATCTCCAGTCTGCACCTCCACGTCATGACCTGGAGCCATCTCTCTGCTCACCAGCTGGCATGTCCATCGCTAGGCACTGTCACGGCCACCCCCGAGCCTGGTGGATGCCCCTGCCCAGGGCTGCTCTGAGAACTGCACCGGACCACCTTAACTCCCCCGTGTCCACCCGCCGAGGCTGCCGGTCAATGCCAGGGTCAGGGGTCGGCTGTCCGCCTGCTAATAGAGTGTAAGCCAACATTGTCCTCAAATTGCTGGAGTAAAGAGACAATGCCCACCTCCCGCTGATGGCCGTACCCCCGGGGAGGGGGTATTGGCTTTATTGGAAAGCTGCCAGTCCGGGAGGTGATGGAAGCGGCTGATAGCAGCAGCTCGGGCCGCTGGAGAGCCGTCTGGCTGGCTGGAAAACCCCTGAAAGGCCGTTCACTGGCTGACCCCACGGAGCTGCGTATCGACAGACGGGTTTTCCTCCCTTGATGAATCTCCCTGGCTCTGCACGGCTTGGCCCCCTTCGCCAGCCAGGAGCCTGCTGGTTGGTGGCCAGCTCTGGTCAAAAACTCCCGGTGACCAACTCAGGAGGCTCCACGTGGCATTCACCTCCCCGCTGCCTGGCGGCCAGAGCCAGTGCACTGGTATGAGCACCCCACTGTCAGACCAAGGGATCCGTGGGTTACATGAAATGGCTTTGAAAACAAGAGAAATTGCAAAACTGGGAGGTGAGAGACATTACCAGATTTCAGTGTAATAAGCATGGTCAGAATTCTGATAAATGTACAGTTTTTGATCCATCCCAAGCCACAGTACGCCCCTAACTCTAGACGTGACTGAAACGTCAGTAGATTTCCCTGCTCGTTTGATGACAAACACCTACGACTGCAGGTACCGTAGCTGCAGAGATGTAATGATGGGATATTATTCATTGCAGATTTCTAACACCTGCCGTGTTGGGAAAGTATTGTAACTGAACCAGATATATCATATTTCTACACTAGTTAAGAGATTATAAGAAGATAAATTAAATTAATGGTCCATCCAGCCAATATCCTGTCATCAGCGGTGACCAGTAACAGAGCCCTGTAGGCAGGAGTATGAAATGAGTGAGAGGACAGCGGTGCTCCCCCAAAACCCACCACCAACTTGTGATTAAAGGGCTTTCTGAACTACAAGTCGTGTTCCACTTTTTAGTAATCCTCAGCGGATTTTTTTTCTCCCATAAAGCTGTTCAGCTGCTTTTTGAATCCCCACGCTGCCAGCACCTACAGCCCTGCAACAGAAGATCTGCACAGTGTAATGTTGTCTTGGGTAAAAAACAGCTTCATTTCTTCATCTGCTTGTTCCTAACTTTCTGATTGCACTTTTCACTTGATGCGTCCTCGTTCCTGTACCAGGACAGAGAGCGGACAATGTTCCATATTTACCTTGCCCATTAGATTATTATTTTCTGACAGTCACCACATCTCGTGGCACTTGTCCCTCCCCAACCTGCTCCATACCCTTACCCTGACCAGAACCTGTTTGCTACTTTGATCACCTTTCTTTTCTGACCTTTGCCCCATTCTCTTGCACCTTTTTTGAGACAGGACCAGAACTGCACAGATTATTTAAGAGGTGGGTACATAAAGGATGTAGACAGTGGCAGAATTTGCTTCATGCTCTTTCTTTACTTCTTTTCTAATAGTTCCTTACATTGTTTGATGCTTTGATTAATCACTACTATGCACCAAAATCCTATTTACATGGAACTGTTTATTGTAGCCCCAAGATTTCCACCCAGCTGGTGGCAACTCCCCTCCACATTGCCTCATCCTGTCCTGTCATATTTCAAGAGGGAATTCCAGATTTCATGGCTGCCATGGAATGGTATCTTTGACAACTTGCAGTTTAATTTTACTCTGCTGTGCTGCACTGTCAGAAGCCCTCACAGTTCTGCTCCTGTATGCAGAGATTATCAAGAGATGCCAGTGTCCCAAGTGCCTATTCAGGAAACAAATAAATGCCCTGGAAAATTGTTCCCCATAGGCCTGGCAATCTGGTTTAGAACAGACATGAGGAGGCGCATGAGGAGCAGCATCGTTGCGGCCTCGGAGAGGAGGGCGGGCAGCACACGCACGGCAGCGCCGCGGAGGGAAGGTGCAAGCTGGGAGTGCCTGCACTGCAGGACTGTGTTGTCAAATACCTTAATCTCGTAGTAACTTTGTGTCAGTACCAGTTCCTAAAGGCATTTGGATCTTACTACCTATTAGCTGCTGACAGAGGAGAAGTCGGGTCATGCAAGATGCTCAGAAGAAACAGAGAGAATTGACTCTGGTTGCTCACCACCGGTTGTACCGTAGACTTTACATCCCACGTATGAGAGGGCTCAGGACGGGTCAATCAGGGTGATGGTGACCCCAGGCTGACCCCTTGGGCAGCCTCTGTCCAGCCCTGGTGCTGTGGCTGGAGAGTGGGAGTTGTCCCTGCTCTGCAGTGCAATCGTCTTTCCTGGTGTATGCACAGCTTTCCTCATGGTGTATCTTACACTAGTCAGACCCCCAGCCATGGGCTGAACAACACCCAAGTCATCTTGGGAGAGAGGGGAGTGGGAGAGGGCAAGGAGATTGCACAAGGACTCCAGATGTACCACAGCCACTGGTAAGCCAAGTTCTCAGCAACAACGAGGTTTTCAACAGTCAGAGCTGGTCCTGCTACAGCTTTCCAATAGCCATGCTGGACACAAGAGGCCTGTAACCAGCTCTGTGGTGGGCAGAGGTGAGCAGTCTGGCTCTGGGGGTGTCCCCAGAGCAGGGGATGGGGGCTGTGGTCTCATGCTGCCCACCACCCATCACACCAGAGGAATATTTCCCTTCTGCAAACCCCCAGGCTAAGGATGAGGTGGAGGTGCATCCTGAGCAGCGAGACCCACGGACGGGCTCGCCGAGCAAGAGGAGCGAGCTTAGTTTTGTGACTTAGCAGCTCGAGATCCAGATTCTTCACGCTGCTCATGGGGAGAGGTGTTTGATTGACCGGACTATCAAAGGAGATGCCATGGTCGGTTCCTGCTGCTCTGGCTTCTCCTTGCCTCGATTTGCATATTGAAGGATCGCCGCCGATGCCTGGCTGTCAGAGATGGTGACAGTTGTGGGGGTTTTTTAGCTTTATCAAGGGGGATTATTTTTAACCCAAATTATTTTGCATTGTAAATGTTTAAATCCACATCAAATCCAGATTAATGCATAAAATAGTCCAAGAGGGTATTTACTGGGGGAAAAAAAATAACAATAAATCAAATTATTATGGCTAGCTCCCATCTGAAGTGTTTTAAAAAGGGCAAAGTTTGAGACGTTGGCTAAAATATCACTTTAAGGAGAAGATTCAAATAAACCTCTCTGCAAAACGGTCGAAGTTTACATACAAACTGGAACCCTTAGTACTTTTTCACAACATGACTGGAATTAATAATGCAGATAAATCCTAAATAAATCAGGATTAGTGTTAACTACGTCTTGAGGTTTAATACGCTCTACGAAAATGAAAGGGGGCCGGCGGGGGAGGAAGGAGCTTTGCCTTAAACCTTGCCCGCGAGCGAGCGGAGCCGTGCCCGGGGAGGAGGGCAGGGGCGCGGGGCACCGAGCCCCAAGGTCCGGCCGAGCAGGGCAATCAAAGCGCCTCTAATCGCCGCCGCACGGGGAGTGGGTTCAAAGGATCTTGCCTGGCCACGGGCTGCCTAAGGTCACAAGTGAAATGCAGTTGGGGGCAGGGGGAGGGGTGTCTTGGATTTTTGGACAGCCCGGCTGTTTGGATCTGTTTTCAGGAGGTCAGCCGGATTGCAGTATTTTACCGTCTTATCAGCAAAAAGATTAAATTTCCCTTCGTGGTTAAAGAGCTCAGCCCCACTCTGAAGGAAAATATAAATAAAACTGCCAACACAATCGCCCTAAGTAAAAACCAGCGCAGCGTGCCGGCGCTCGCCACAAAGCCTGGGGAGATGCTTCGCGGTGACCTCTGCACCCTGGCCCCACCGGCCGCTTGGGGGGATGTCACCGACATCCTCCTCCTCCTCCACCGTGTCCAACACACCCCTCAGGTCCCCAGAGAAGGGTTAAAGCTGCGAGGGAGGGCTGAGGGAGGGATGGTCGGTTCTGTGCCTCTGAGGACAGGGTGGCTCCCAGCGGGTCCCTGCCACTCACCAGGGTCACTGCACATGTGAGCCAGGAGCATCCCCATCCTCTCCTCCTCTGCGTGCTGGGCAAAGCCAGGGCTGATGAAACACTCTCCCTCTCTGATACCAAAGTAGATGTTAAGCTTTTAATTATTAATATTTTTTCGAAGCTACAGATGAGAAGAAAAATTGCTTCTTGTGCTCCCTTAATTACCTAGAAATTCACTCTGCCCCTCTCCACTCACCCTCTTCTTGCCCATCTGTGCAAGGACACTGCCTGCCCTGGGCTGCTCTGCCTTCCTCAGGTGTCAGACTGGGCTGAACTGTCTCAGAAACTGGTGCAGTTCTGAGAAATCTCATCTCCCATCTGTTTCCTGTTCCTTTTTCAGCACTTCCCCTGTGCTCCCACCAGCTCCCACCAGCTCCCACCAGCTCCGACGCTCAGAGGAGCCTAGGGCCAGATTCTCACCTGCCTGGCACCTAGTCTCTACATGGACCTGTGTGGGGAACCAGTGGAGGCCTTATTGGGCACGACCATGTGTGAAGTTAGTGTGTGATTTGTTTCTTTCCTCCCAGAGTTTCTCACGCGGTAACGTGGGGATGGGTTGAACTGTTGCTTCCTTCCCGTGCCACAGCGAGCGTGTTGGATGGAGAGATGTGATAATTTCTGAAGAGATAGGAACCTACCTGGCTCTGAGTAAACATCTGCTCGTTGTGAAATGAAAAAAATGAGGGTATGGTGAGAACCCACGCAAAGAAATAACCACATGTGCCAGATAAAACCTGTACCTATTGATGGCCACCGATCTAAAATCTATCCCAATTCCTTCCATAAAGCAGGAGCTTTGCTAGGCTTTAGTGGCAACCTGCTGTATTGGGTTTTATAAGAAATATTTACATATGTTTAAACATTGACCAGTAAGCAAACAGGGTAAGTTTTCAAGAATTTAAGACTACTAAGAAGCTGGAAATCACCCTATTTTATATCACATAGAGCAAAGTGCCAGTAATTAGAAGGCCTTCAGCTAATATTAATGGCTGGGTTCTTAAACACAAGGTCTACTGTGAGAATGAATATGTATCTGCAGTCTCGTCAAGGACAAGTCCCTGGATCTGCTCTGAAATGATCCTGGCTGGGCTGGTGACACCTCCCAGCAAGTCCCTGTGCATGTCAGCACATCTCCCTCGGTGGCAAAAGTTAAAGTCTGTCTTTTCTGTGAGGGAAACTTAATCATAGGTCTAGGAAGGTGAAGATGAGATGCACAAGTGTAATTAATTCCGGGAGAACTTTGATTGCCCTCACTCCTGCAGAGGTAGCTCTGACGTTTGACAAGAAATAAGAGCACTGCAGTGACCTGCGGGTTCCCTGCTCCCAGGAACAGCCACCCACAGCCAGCACGAGGCCACCCACAAACTTCATCTGACCTTCAGATCTGCTCAAGTGAAACAAACCAACAAACCTAAAGGATGCTCTCCAGCAGCTGGACAACCTGCTGTGGCCCCAGGGCAGGACAAGCACTTTGCAGGGCTCACAGCAGCTCGGGACACCCGTGTGGTACATGGCAGCACCTCGAATTGTGGAGAACCTCAGTTTCCACAGCGTCCAACCCCCCCATGCATCCAAAAATTCCTCCTTTTGGCAAATATCCTTATTTAAGCAAATGCACATGGGCACTAGACCAACCCAACTGACTCGGTCACTGACCAGTTCCAAGAAAATTAGTGTCAGAGCAGTGGGACCTGGGACAGGGCTCCCAGCACCGCTGACTTCTGACCCAGACAGATCATCCTGCCCCAGCCTCCTTCCCTATGCCCTGCCTTTCCTCATGGCACAGCAGAGCTGAGCTGCTGTGTGCTGCCTGGGTGAATGGCACAGGGCTTAGCTGCAGCAGTACATCCTCTGCAGGGTCTCGGGGACCTTTTCTAGACCAGTTTTGCTAGTCACAGAAAAATGTTTCTGGAGGTTTTCCCATGATACTCAATGTAAATGTTCAGAAACCAGGGGATATTAATAGATATTAGAAGTTATTTATTTATACTGTGATGTTCAAACGTTTAGGCTTTGCTTTCAGCCACTTTCAGTACCAGAAAAAGAAGAAAAAAAGAGACAAAGGTGAGAGGTCATTGAGAAATGGGCATCATGTGTTTCATCCATGACATGGCAAGGTAATGTTAGACCCTCATCCTGGAGGGCAAAACCAGACTGAATTAAACACACTGGGTGCCTGAGCACAAACAGCCAAGCCTGGTGATATTCCTTGGAAATCACCTAGTGCATTCACTCGTGTTTGAAAGCAGTGAGTTTCCCCACCCTGAAGATACCCACGTGGAATTCAGAACATCCCTGCTGCAACAAACAACCAAATGCTTTCTGTGAAAACTGGCCAGTGCTTGAGAACAATTTACTTGGGTGCCCCAAAAGCGGCGAATTTTTACGCACAAGGAAGTTTATACTTTGCTAAAAGAGGATATGAAAGCAGTTATAAAAAACAGGAATCAAAGTATAACAAATTAAACAAGGAAACATCTGTGACAATCGGTGTGAGCCAACGCTAATCTATGTGAGCAACTCGTAGGAAAAGTCAGATGTATTGAGCACTACCAACAAAACACTCACAAACCATAAAATGGAGATTTTTTGAAGTTCACCTTTGATACAACAAATTCTAATAATTGATTACTATGTGCAATAATTAACCGTCACTAAACAGAGAGGGTAAAAATGTCAATAACTGTGGAATGAAGTATTCCCAGTTCACGTCTATAATCAAAAGTTGATGTAAATATATAATCATGGTCATATAACATTAAAGGTGTAGGTTAAATAGCATCTGTTAAATATAAATACTCTTAAATTACCAAGCCTGAACACTTGCATCTAATAATTTTGAAGGGAACAGTTGGAAACTCTTCAAAGGCTGCTGGCTAATTCTTAATATGTCTTTAAGAAACAGAGAACTCTCCAGAAGATTTGTGAGGACCTTCAGTTGCAGGTCTTTAAAAAGTACCTGGCATTGACCTATATAGTTAATAAAAGGTCAAGAGCTGACGTGTCAGCAGAGAGATGAGGGATGGAAATATGCTCAACACTAACATCATTGTAATTACTTTTGTAAATTTTCTCAGCAATAATCACCGTGAAGGCTCTTGGATCATCACATCTAACAGAGCAATGTTGTCAGCCCGTGTTGAGCCCTGATTTCCAAAGGACACCTATCAGAACACCTCCCAGACCTGCGTTCAGAAAGGAGAACCCACCACTTCACGGGACAGCCTCTGTCCACGGCATGTGGAGAAGCTGGTGTGGGTCTGACACAACTGGTCAGGGAGGCAAGACAAAGGGGATGCCTTAAGGCGATTACTGAAGTGATTGCACAGGAACAGCCATGTCCGTTGCCTCGGGACTCAGCAGATTAGAAAATTCTAATACTCTTAAAATTATTTTGATTTGTAGGGAATCATAATTTGATTTGTAGGGAATCATCATCATGCTCGTTCAAACAAACAAGCAACGACGTCGGCACGGAACAAGGTGGAGGAGGAGAAGCTGGAGGAGACAGCACTGAGCTCGTGCTTGGGATGGAAAGCTGTGGGAGTAACCAGGGATGCTCCTCAAATGCAGCTTAAAATCCAGGAGGAAAGCAGCATCTGCTGCCAGAGGCACCTGGCACTTGCTGTCTGCAAACAGACTTGTTCAGTGGATGGGAGGGAAGGACCGAGAGCCCAGCAGGGAGACGGGGGAACCACGTCACCATGTGCTGTGCCAGTTACAACTCCAGTAAAATTGGTGACGGTGACTCAACACGTAAATCACACGCGTGAACCGGGGCTCTGTGTGGCACAGCAACTCGTGACAGGGTATCTAAAGATATGTATATTCTGGGAACCACGAAGGAGGAGGGCTGCAAGTCACGCTGGCAGCAACGGGCAGCAATAAAGCAGCAGAGGTTTGAGGATCTGATACTGGGAAAGGCTTCTTACAGCCCATCAAAAGAATTCGGGGCTTTTTGAGGTACAAATAATAACGAAGACCTAACGGTAGCTTAGAGGAAGCTGGGCAATGAGGATTGTAATGCAGTCGGATTTTTTTTTTTACCATTACAAAAATTAACCCTAATAAATGAATAGCAATTACACTCAATTTCAGCAATGCAAATAAGGACTGAGAGAAACACTGGCCAGAATCGAGTATAATGAAGCAATAAAAGTTTTCAAAGCAAAATAACAATGGGCCTATTTCAGCGACATGATTAATTTTGATGTTCATGGGATTTATGCGTATGCTTAATATCTCTCCTGAATGGATATGGATTTTTAATGCAGGTCTATGTGCTTCAATGAATTGGGGCATCTGTGTTACGCTGGATAATTACAAAACTTAACAGAAAAATAAGCTGAGAAGGAAAAGGAATCTGGTTTGTCCAAGGCTAGAAAAACAGATGGAGTATGAACACAATAAAAGTTTAAAATTAAAATTTTACACGGAACATGTTAAGAGTAAATGTTTTCATTTACATAAAGAAAAAAGATAAATAAGAAATTCTGAAAGCTTTTGCTGCAAAACTTGCTAAGAGATCAGTTAGGCATTAAAATTACATCTGATTTTTGTTTGACTTCTCATAAGGAACAGTGTGGACTTTTTTCTTTTGGCAAAAAAGGAACACGAATAATAAAGGGAAACACAATCATGTTTTACAAGAAAATTGTATTCTTATTGGAAATCTAGAAAGGTATAGCAATACAGTCAACCTTTTGGGATGAAGACTCAAACTGCATTTCAGGACAGGGTCCATCTCCACCCTACTGAGCAAAAACTTACAGACTTCAGCACAAAAACCCCTCCTGAAATAACAACAATCCCTCCACAGTCCCCCCATCCCCTCACTTCCAGTGCTCGCAGTACATGAAACCAAAGTGGTCATCCAAACCTTTAGTGATTCTTTTCACTTGGGAATAAAAACTTGTGGAAAATGAATCTTTTCCACTGCCATTTAAAGTGTAGTATTTCTTTTGGAACTATAATTTTCTGTGCCTATTGATGATGACGATGTGATCTTCATCTTCCTCATCTCCTTTACCTCCATGGCTTTTACTACTGTCACTTTTATTTGCCCTCAAACTAGACAGTAATATTTATGGAGTAGGTGTCACGTTCTCCCATGAGCTCAGCAGCAAGCTCTGAGACAACCCCATCGAGATGATATTGACATAAATACAGGATGCATTAACAAATAATGATAATAACATCCAATACATGCTGTCTCTAACACTTCTACCCTAAAAATCCTATCTAAGTGTGTACACACACACTCATTTCAGAGCACTCAAAGCAAGCCAGGGCAACATTTGGCCTTGACTTTCTTCTGACATGGTTAAATAAGGTCGATGTTCTAGGCACTAGCTGATTAACCTGTGAGATTTTAATAGAAGGGACAACACTGAATAACCAAATAAAAGAGTAAAGAATTATCTCCCCCCTCCTCACCTCCTTTGTCTGCATTCTCCATATGGCCAGAAGGAAAAGCCATCTCCCATTTGCCCACCAAACCACATATTTAATCCATGTGCTTATGTCAAACTTAATTACAGCACATTTGGCATAAAATAACAATCCACATCCTTGGAGAGGGGAACTTAAGTAGTTAATATGTGTGATTGAATGAAAGTGCTTTGCTGAATGTTTACGAGAAACCCAAGACGAGTGAAATGTGGTGATATTTTAACCATTTAAACACCAGCTCTCCTGTCCTGTGCTGGAGCCCCACGTGCCCCCGTGGCACCTGCCCGGCTGCCCCGAGCTCTGGCAGAAGCCTCACCCCAAGAGAGGTGCCCTTGGTCACAAACCTGGAAAGGTTTGACCCAGCAAGCTCACTGTCCTCAGCAATACAGCCTTGGTACTACAAAGGAGAGACTATTTATATGACATTAAACTCTGCCAGCAGAAGCTGGAGGGTTCCCTACAACCAAGGCAGTGGAGATGCCCTGCTGTGGGTCACGGGTGGGTGGCACAACCCTCCCCCTCCCCTATGAAGCTCTTGCCCCACAGCAGTGAAAAGGCAGCTCCCCCACCAGCCCCAGACCTGTTTGGGTTGCATCACAACCCTGCAGCTCCAAAAGCCATGGCACAGAAATCCCTGGGTTTTAGGACCAGTGGTGACCTGGCAATATGATGGCCTATATGGCAATGAGAATTTCACAGATACTCCTGCACTGGGTTTCAAAGCTGTCTTAAAGCAGAGCTATTTCTCTTACACAGGAACAAAGCCTGATTTCAAGGCTTCAAATACTGTTTTAGTTTTCTTTGTTCCCCATCTCACTGTCCATCAAGTAGTTTTCCTTCACAACAGGGTACAGGTCAACTGTTCTTTCCTGTGCCCATCCATGGAAGGGAAGATGGCATCACTGGAGAGGGGCCCTGGCTCCTGGTACCTGCACACCCTGCCTTGCCCAGCTGGGTTTTGTCAGTGTCCTCTAATGACCCACTTACACTCACTGCTCTGAGAGACAATATGAGTCTTCCTGCCCTTTTCCCTCATTCTGTGCCTTTCAAGTATCTCAGTATATAAAGTATACTCAGTACAGGCAAATTTGAGGATGAAAACCCCAACGTCTAAGCACAAAGGTGTGGCTACAATCTCTAGCTCACAACACCCGTACACCATGGGCATGCTGAGGAAGGCCCGTGTTCCCCAGAGCACCCCGTGCTCCTGCTGTGGAGATGTTTAGTTTATTTACAGAGCTCCTCGGCGTGCGGGATGCTCTGTGGGCAGGTGGGATGATAACGCTTTGCCTCAGGGGGCCTCTGAGCCAGAGTAACCACAACACAGCAGAGGTGGGAGCAGGGAATGGGGAAGGGAGCAGCGAGGAGGCTGTGATGGCGGGAGGTGCAGGCTGAGGGTGCTGAGGGTGCTGAGGGTGGGGAAGAGAGCAGTGAGGAGGCCGTGATGGCGGGAGGTGCAGGCTGAGGGTGCTGAGAGTGGGGAAGGGAGCACTGGAGGGAGGTGCAGGCTGAGGGTGATGAGGGTGGGGAAGGGAGCAGCAAGGAGGTCATGCTGGAAGGAGCTGCAGGCTGAGGGTGCTGAGGGTGTTGAGGGTGCTGAGGGTGGGGAAGGGAGCACTGGAGGGAGGTGCAGGCTGAGGGTGCTGAGGGTGGCCTTGGGCAGAAGGCCAGGTCCTTGGGATGTCCTGGCAGGCAGAGGTGGGACCCTGCACTGGAGGAATTTAGATGAACAGCCTGAGAAGCAGGGTCTGAGTGCTACCAGCATAAAGGGATGGAGCTTGTCCCTTCTGGGGGTGTGCAGGGTGCGGGTGAACAGCAGCGGGCAGCAGCCTGAACAAGGGAAATTTTGAGTAGGTACTTGAAAAAATGTTTGATGAAAGTAGTTAAAAAGTGGAACAGGTGTCCAGAGGGATTGCAGAGATTTTTAACGCCTGACTGGAGAAGGCCCTCGGCAACTTGATTTCTCTTGGCCTTGCTTTCAGCAGGGGTTTGGACAAGGCGACCTCCAAAGGTCCCTCCTCACCTAAATTACACCACGATAACCAGGAAGGCTAGAAATGTGGAGGTCACCACAGTCAGCACCTGAGATCACAGAGCATGGAGTAAAGTTTCTGTGTAAGAAATAGTTTTTGTAGATAGAGCGGGGAAAGAATAAAAAGTGTTCAGCAATGACCTTGATACAAGGAGCAGGAACAAAGAGGAAATAGCTGAATGTGGCAAGGAGGTTACGAGCCCTGGTAATGGCCTGCGCCTGCTCTCACACAATGAGAATGGAAAATCTCCTATTAACTTCAGTGACACCGGACCAGGCTCTAAAAGAGCAGACACTAAAGTGGATGAGAGTGTCAGAAAAGAGAGGAGGAAAGAAGGAAAAATTTAAGTTTCACTTTCATCATGCTGAGTGCAAGTTAACTGCTGAAATTCTATTGTTCCCTATTTCAAAAATGAAAATAAATAGTTTGCAACAAATACAGCGGAGTGACTGCTGCCGGAGTTAATTGGCTCTGTATCTTTAAAAAGATGTCACGACTTTCTTCTTGCCAGAGATTAATTCCTGATGATTTATCAGAGTTAGTGTGAGTCCTTCACCCTGCCCTGGATATAAGAAAGGTGACAATAGCCTGACAACTGTCAGATCGGGTGGAAAATCTGAAGGAATGAACATTATACAACAATTCCATCTGAGCACCCTGCGACGGGTTTTACATCACTATCGTTGCACTTCCTCTGCTAGTAACAAGATTAGTTTGCACACTTACTGAGAACATATATATTTAAAAAAATACATATACGGGGGACAGACTGGTTATGGAGCTTCTGATGGGTAAATGTATACAACACAACCATACTTCTGTGTTCTACAAAATAGCACATGCTGCTGAAGAAGTCGCAGAGTTTCTAAAACCCTGTTTTCAGCTGGGGTGGCTAAAGCACAGCCCAGGATAAAACTTAAACTGCACTTTTCAGTATGAGGAAGGTTCTAAGAAGAAAATATCAAGACTTTTCAAAACACCTTTGGAGCAAAGCTGTTCTGCAGGCCGGGGTCACTGCTCACTGTTCTGTTTGTTGTGTTTTTATGGCTCCTGAAGAAGCAGTGGCCTTCTGCTCCACGGGACACAGCAAACAGCCACGTGTCAAGGTGTGAACGTGGCTGGGCGCTCCAGAGCAGCAGTGGCTCAGAGCCCGCAGTTCTGCCCTCTGCACCAGTACCAGCCACACTTTAAGGAAGGGGGTGTTCAGGCCCAGCCTAAACCCAGGCCTAGGCACGGTCCAGGTGCCACCAAACTGACCTGGGCCGTACCCTGAGGAACGCTCGCCCTGCACTTACCCTCCCCGAGCGCTGGCTGCGGAGAGAACACGACCCGGCCTGGCATCTCCCGGCCAGTGCCAAGTGCGGTGCCCTCCTCCCCTCGGGGCCGCAGCGAGTTCCCCTTCCCACGTCTGCTGGAGAGCCCCGTCTACGCGGAGGGACCCAGGATTCCAGGCAGAGCTTTCCCATGCCATCGTCCCTCAGAATAGCTCCGTGCTCTGTATTTTTAGCAAGGCTCTAATGGGCCAATATGTTTGATTTTCCACTGTTTCCAGCCTAGCTCAAGTCCCCGCTCCTCAGCGGTCTCCCTGCCTTTCTGCTGGTGTGTCTGGCCGGCGGTGGCAGGGACGGGGGACGCAGGGTGGAGGAGCCTCGGAGATGGTAGCTCTGGCAGCCAGAGCTGCTTTGCATACTTGGAGTTGTACAAAGCTGATTTTCTGAGAGAGAGAAAGACGGAGAAAGGGGTTTCTGTAAGTAGCGGAGACAATGAGAACAAGGCAGGCACTATGCCAAGCACGGGATGGCTGCCAAAACACATATCATTAGCTTGGACCAGCTATAAGCAAGGAAATGAGAAACATATGTTGGAGAGCAAGGTTAGGAGCGAGGGACTATGGGTCAGTGACAGTCGTCCGAAAACTTTTCCCTTGTTCTTCAGCTGTGGCCCGACGGTGTCAGATGTCGTTCTGACAGCCTTCATTTCTCATGACGGCCAGGCTTATTTTGGCCTGCTTGTTTTCTGTTGTGGGCTTTTTTTTTTCCCCTCCCCTAATGGGAGTTATTGAGAGGAAGAAGAGAACAGACAAGAAAGTCTTTGCCTTTTTTTTTTTTTTTTTCCTTCCACAGTTATGGGAAAATAACCTCATTTTCTGTGATGTTCTCTGAAATCCTCACCCTTTATAAAATAACGGTGTCTCAGGACCGGGATTCTGCCTGGCCCTGGTGAAAGGAAAAGGGTGGGTAGTGTACTCCTCCTAAGTAGTTCTTGCTGTTCTTTCTTAAATATAATTAGATGCACCTCATTACCTCAAACTAAAGGCCTTTTGTACTTCTTCAGGGCTGTGTTTCCTGGAAGCCTCAGCATGCCACAGCTTGCAGCATCCAGTCTTAGTTTATCACATTAACAGTGTATTTTTAACATTTTTACCCTTTATCCAAGCCGTTTGCTGATTGTTTCCTTTCTCTCCAAAGTCTACACCTGGATGGTATGTTACTCACTGACATTTAATGAAGTGTTTGATGTTCCTGCTCCCTTTCCCAGCACCATTGTCTCTCCTTCCTTTGATGGAACTGCCACTAAATAGCACCTCAAAGATCACTGCTACGTCCCTCCCAAGGGTGGGATATTCCCAGACAGAGAAGAGCCTAATAAGGATCTTGGACAGCATCCCAAGAGACTTTCGTTTGACTACTGTTCTGCAGCAGGCTACATCTGCACTCCTAGGTGCCTCCACTTCAGCAGAGCTCTGAGGGAGGAGCACCTTGTAAAATCTCAGACAGCCTCAGGTCTGAAGCCAAGAAGAGGTTCACTTTGCTTTTGGCCTTGGAGATGCGTCTGGAGCAGAGAGAAATATGATGATGCAAGGAGGAAGGCCAGATATAAAAAGCCAAGCACCATTCCTCATGGAAGACCTTTGTGCTGATGGAGGATGCAGGAGAACTGGTGAAATGGTGGAATCCACCCTGCGCTGCAGCACCCAGAGCACAGCAGCGCGGGCAGCCCGTGCGTGCCGGCCAGGAGAGGGGCCAGGGCACATGCACTGAGGACATCTGGCTGGAGCACACATGCTTTGCTTTTAAGTCTGGATTCCTTGTCCTGGAAAATACACGTTTTCCTGCTGCTGCAAGCCCATCAAAGCTGTGTAACAGGTGCCAAAACAGAAAGGGCAGTAATGTGTGAAAACTTTTGAGAGTTAGTTGGACATGCCAGGTGTGACCCACATGGCACAAAGTCTAGAGCTGCTTAGACTGCAGAGATTGTTTTTCACAATCTTTCCTTCACTGGGTGTTTGTTTTTCAGTTGTTTTAGTTTGGTTTGGTTTTTTAAAGTCCAAAGACTACCTTTTTTTTTTTTTTTTTTTCAAAAAAGGTTCTTTTGTAAAAAAAAGCCACAAAGGTATTAACTTACAGACAAAGAACACAGACTAAACTTGAGATGGTCATGTACTACATTTACTTTATACTGTTTGTTTCTTGCTCATACATGTGGAAGTTTTTTTCCTTCATCATTTGCTTTTGCATTCATCTCACGTCACCCAGCTACTGCTCTTTGCCTACATGCTGCTCGTTTTGATTCAAATCTTCATCCCTAGCCTGCCAAAAGGTTGTCAGCCATGGTTTGCACACTACTGCAGAAAAAGTAACGAAATCACTGACTATAAACTTCTATACCTAGACCTACAGTGTCTTCTAGAGTGTTGGCTGTGATTCGTCTGGTAGGGAAACATCTGGTCATCTTACCTTACACCTTGGCCACTCCTACTCTCTGAACCCCAAAGAACTTTAGTCTTTTTGGAATTAAAATGAATTTGGTATGTCTTGGTGGAAAGTGGAGCCCAATGCATAAGAAGTAAAACCAGAGATCTCATTCTGGACTAAGGTATAAGAAGTCACAGTAAAACAAAAATGCTTTTATAATATAAATCCCTTTGCACTAAATGACTAGGAGTTTAAAAAGAAAAACAGCTCAGTGTAAACATGCACAGTACAAACACCCTGTCACACAATGAATGGGGAATGAGCAGCTTGCAGAGATGACAATGGAGAGTCAAAGTCTTACATTGCACAGCTCCCACTATGACTTTTGACTTGGATGACACAAAACCTCAGATCTCAAAGCTTCATCGGGTCAGAGACAGGCAGTGCCAGGCTGCTCCCTGGACACTGTTACACAGAAAAATCACAATCACCCAAGAAAAATCACAATCTAATACAGCATGTCTAAAACTTTGCAAGAAATCATTTCGTCCTAAGGACTTTCAATGGCTTTCCACACCTTGCACCATGGAGACCCTGTCTGCAGCCAGACCCTGCGAGGCTCCTGGGGGAAGCCGAAGTATCAGGTTTTGAGGGAAACAGGTGAGGTCCAAGATAGGGTTTGAAAGGAAAAGGGAGATGAGAAGATTAAGAAGAGGATTTTAGCAGATATAGCCAACTGGGAAGTTGACTCAAGAGTCTAGCTTCTTCACAAAAGAAAAAGAAACAATACCACATTTTCAGGAATCCTTGGGAAAGAAGATATTAACCTCTGAGTTAATGATAAGTTAAATTCTAAGTTGATGATACATATTAGCTAAAAGACACTGCTGAGTTCTGGAGGATTGCTCAATGTGGAGCATGTTTCAACTCATATTTGATTCCCTCCAGGAATGCACTTTGTGGCAACCATTGAGTATTTTCAAAAGCTTTTTTTTTTCCTCTTTAAACTTAAAATCAAATTAATGGGTTTAATTCAGATTAACAAAGCAGCAGGTCACACAGATCCAATAATATGGATTTGCCAACAAGTCTGAATAGGAAATTAGGAGGTTCTAGATAACCATTAATTACATTTCAAGGCAATGACTTCAACATAACTTCTTCCCAAACCCATAACCACTATTAAGATGTAATTCCATTTTCTCTGCTGCTTAGGAAAGTCCAGCCTTTTCCATGCACTCCCTTATTTTTGGAGATGCGAGGGAAGTCTTTGTTTGGCTGGCATTTTTTAAGCCTTGGTCATCTGGCTTGTGGTTTCTAGTGTGGCTGCAGGAACAGCTGCATCAGCACAACTGCCCATCCTGGGAACTCACTGCGAGGGAGGGCAGGGTGCCTGGAAGTGGCAACGCTGAGCACCCTCCTTGGCGTGTGCTGCCTGTTCCATGGAGAAGCAGAGAGCTCTGCGGGTCCCCAGACACGACCTGATGGCTGCTGTTGTCTCAAAAAGAGCTTCCCCAGAGCTTCAGCTTCACCAGCTGCTGTTAGCTGCTCCCAGAAGAAGGTGGGTGAAAAGGGCTCTTCACCCACCACAAAAGACCCCGTACCCCCACACACGGGAGCTCACCGACCTGTCACCAAGGCCACCAAGGACCACTGAGTGAACTGGGCTGAGGACATGGAATAGAAACCAGCCAGGGAAAGGAGGCACCCCAGGAATCCTCCCAGACCCCCAGGAATCCTCACCTACCTCTGACTGTCTGAATGACGGCGCTGTTAATGCGAGGCAGTCTCTCAAAACAGATACTGCTTGATTAAAATTATAGACTCCAGGTAGAAAACATCTGAGCAGAACTGGGAACGTGGGCTAAGGAGACTGGTGATGCTGTGCAGTGTTAATTAGTCTCAATCACCTATTTCAGTTTTACTCCGAGTACGGGTGACAAAGAATTAAAGCAGCTGCAGCAAGTGGTGATGGATGCACAAGGACTTTCACCTTTCTTTGGACTTGCTAAAGGACAGGGAGGCACTGTCCACAGAGCTGGGGACAGTGACATCAAAACTCGCTTTCTCTCTATCTGCATTTCATTATTTCCACTATATGCTCACATGTAGTTATTTCTCCAATTAATACAGATGCGTGCAGTAATACTCGATGCATCTTATGCTTATTTATACCTAATTATCTTCCCCCAGACAGAGCTGTGATGCATTTGAGGTGATGGCAGAGATGTTTTACTCAGTGTTTGCCATCAGCAGATAAAGTTTCTTGCAATTGTCCATACTGGACACAAGGACAGGAGGATGCAGGGGGTGTTGGTGGCAGTCTGCATTTGCATTGTGCAAACTCGACAGGTCCTTGAGCTACTTGATCTGTTTGTAGCTGCTTTGAGCAGAGGCTTGGTCCAGATCATCTCCAGAGCTCTCTTCCAGACCAAACTATTCTTTGATTCCCTGTTTTTGTTTTCTGCTTTTACACTACATGCTCCCTTAGTAAAACAAAGCAACTTATCTAAAACACCCATGAGAGAGAAAGATATATTATTTAACACACACCTGTGGCACATAAATCACTCTAAAGCTGCACTTCACGTATGTGTGTGCACATGCACAAACATACACACCTCAGTACCCATCCAGAGCTAGGTCACATAAAAACATTATCCCTGTGTCTTCATGCGGGCTTATCAGGTAATAAACTGGCATGCATTAAAAAATTAAAATGTTGGATAGAAAATCAACCTGATTTAATATTAAACAAAATTTCTGATGTAGGTCCTGAGACCACTTAAGGACTGGAAAAGCAGAAGGTATAAATAGAACAAGAAAAAAATATGTATTGAAAGATACAATATTTGCATTTATTGTGAAAGCAAAAGCAGCCAAAGTGGAATTTAATTATTCCATATCCCTGTAAAGTGTCTCTGAAAACTACAAGCTGATGGCAGCATTCCTTTTTATTTCATCTTTTTGGAAGGATCGAGCTCTGCTCGCACGCCACACACCGTCTCCAGCTACAAACACCCACCCAGGCTTTTAGAAAGGAAGTTTTGCTCAAGTGTGTAGAAAGGGCTGTTCCTGCAGCTATCTGTGCCCCCTCGGAGCTGTTTCCAGAGTGCACCTTTGGACTGCAGGGCAGTTCTGAAGCAGATACACCCATGAGAACTTACCAAGAGGAGACATCAACTCTAGGGCAGCCTGCACACTTCTCCCTGGCTGGGGATCCAGCTTTACTCTGGAACACCACAGCCCAAAGCTCTGCAAAACCATGTTCTTGCTGAGCACAAACACAAAGTGATGCCAGGGAACAGCTGCCCTCAACAACAGGCTTCTTGCACCCAAGGCTACGACAGGAGAGGTACCAAAGTCTGCACCAAGCCAGCCAAGCAGTGGCTTGCTGCAATACCAAGCAGCTTGCACTTGCAAGATGGGCTTCTATCCTCGGGAGATTGGCTTTAATTTAACAGAGATGCCAGAATGAGGTGGTGAGGATTAACAGCTTTGTACAGGAGGACACACACACTGCCATGAGATGGTGTGACCTGATGGGATGTCACCAGCTCATCAGAGAGAGCTCAGAGCACTGCTTCTGATCCTGCCACTGACCTGCTGCGTGACCTTGGGCAAGCTCTGCCCCATTCACGTCCCTCCTGCCACTTCTTCCTTCACGTGCCTAACACACTCAGACTGTAGATGCAAAAAAGCATTTCAACCCTGAGCTTTGGGAGAGGAATTCACGAGGGCAAGGGCTCAGCTGAGTCTCGGCTGCTGTGCTGGGGAAGGATCTCTATCAGGCTGAGCTGGGAGGTGCAGCAGCTCCCCCTGGGCAGCTGCACCCCGCGGGGCCCTGGCGTTGAGCTGGGTGCTCAGCACACACTGACCCAGCAGTCAGCACCACTCAGCACCACTGACTCAGCACCACTGAGCCTGAAAGCACCACAGCTCGCACGCTTCAGCGGTGCCACGCGCAGCTTAACCAATCCATTTAGATTCTACTTTTGATATTGCCATAGGAGTCAGGTTCGCAACTGCTAGAAGATGTAAATGACAGGCTTGGACTGTAAATCAATACTTGAAAATGACTGCAGCGTGCAATCAAGGCAGGAAGATGGTGGTGTGACTGCCCAGAGCCCAAACAGTTCTGATCCTACTGCTATACGAGGGAAATGCAAAAATAAACCCAACAGCAATCTGAAATTCTCATGTACCAAAAATATGTGTCCTCCATTAACTGTGGGGGCCACTTCTGCCACCAGTTTGTGCTCTTGTTTCAGGAGGGGGGCCTAAGGAAGGCAACAGTAATAAAGAGTAATTTCTTAAGTACACACATGACCAGAAAATGTTAGTCCAAGTGCTGGAGCTGCCTAACTGGTAAGAAGCTCAGCAGAAGAAAGGCTATACATAATCTTGATTATTTCAGGGCAATTTAGGGTATATTTACAAACTGACAATGACCTCAAGGGCTCCTCTGGGGAGGCAAGAATCAGATGTATGTCCGGGGCAGGAGAAAGTGGGCACAAAAGTGCTGGCCTCTGCATGATGCAGGCATTCCTGGGCAGAGCAGGAACCAGCCAGCAGCCGCCCGCAGTGTGAGCTGTGTCTGTGCAGAAGCAGCTCAGCAAGACCAAGGCTGTGATCCAAATAATGCTGGACTTCCTTGGGGGAAAAAAAAAAAAAAAAGTATATTTTATGGTCTGACCAACCATGGTTCTTTGTGAATGAATCAACTTGGAGATCATGGCATTTAATTTGAATGTAATCAAACGGGAGGTTGGGATGCTAGATGGAGAAATATGATTATGGTCACAATTAAATCCAATTTAGGCTTTTTAAAATGGAGAAACCGAGAGATTACAAAGTGCTTACAAAACAGATATAAGCAGTATGACCCTAATTTTTTATTTTATTCAGTAGTTTTTGTAGAAACACTCAGTGCAGTATCAGGCCCTACAGGGAAACCCAACTTGGTAACTTAAATATTCTCATTGGCAAAGTACAGTAGATTATTTTGAAAAATAACTATTACTACCTGGAAAAACTGATAATTTTAGCTCTTTTGGCAACTCAGTTTCTCCAAGGAAAACTGTGTCTCGTTATGCATACAGAAGGATAACCAGGAGGAAAGGGGACATGGAGGGACTGGAAATATTTGACTTTAAACAGCAGCATCACTCAGCACTCAGTGCACCAGGCATGGGATGGTGGTTTTTACACCCCTGATTCTGCAATACCAGGAACAGCTCAGCCAGGGGTTACAAGGAAAAGTGACTCTGAGAAGGAACAAACCCTGCCCCGTTGTCTTTATTGGGATGTAACTGATAACTGGAAATGCTGAACCCCAGCGGAACGGAACCTTTCTGTAGCAGCGCCGAAGCAACGGCCCAGAAACCACAACCCCATGACGTTTGGTTCTTTACTAGGTTATAAAACAAAATCAAATTAAGAGGATGTATTCTGCCTCTCCAGGCTGCCCCACAAATCACTGGAAAACTGTGTAGGAAGGTGCTTTAAAAATTAAGAAATAAAGACTGCTTTACAGGAACTCGTGTTCCTCCCCGTCTAACAGCTTAATCCATTCCCAATTTAAAACACAAATAGCTTCCACAGCTTTGAAAACAATCAGGTCCTTCATAAGCAAAACCACTACGTAGCTGAGAAATCTTAATGGACTATCTTTATGAAAAGAACATATTAATAAAAGACGTATCTTATATAAAAAGAGAATCTTTGTGACTAGATGAGATTATTTGGATGAAACACTGAACCCAGTATGAATAATAAATAGGAAGTTTTCTTCTCTCAAAATGTATCAAATGTATAACAAGGGCACGAACACTTAAAAAATATTCCTAGTACAGTAATTTTTTAGAAAATAGGTATTTAATTTGTGTTCAGAGGTCATCACACTTCAAAAATATTTTCATCTAAATGCCTTCTTTCCGTCCTGCTAGATTAAGTCTGAGAATTCAGACCAAGTTGGTAGCTCCAGAGAATGTATAGATACTTCTGAAAGTGGAAACTATTTCCAAGCTCATAAGTAATTCTGTGGGAGTGAATGCATTCGCAGCTTCCAGGCCAAGCGGGATGACCTTTCCAGAGCTTGTAAAATCAAATCAAATAAAAATAGATTCAGACTTTCTTAAAATGAAAGTGCTTGAAAAAAGGAGCCTACGAACTGAGACACTGGAAGAAAACAGAACATGCACCAGAAAAAATACTTAAAAATGAAATTTTAAACTTAGGATGACAGTATTTGTGTCTCTGTCCCTCTCTCTCTCTCTGTCATTTCTGTATCATTCTTATCAGAGCTCTGTCAGCCCCTAAACTGACATTTTCCCATCCTGATCATTCCCAGGATAGAGAAGCAGGAATTTTTTTTCACTTGGCTGATGCAAACAGCAGATCATCCTACAGAGAAACGTCAAGGACAGTTCGGAGTCCTAATCCCTGACCTGCCTGCCCTTTCCTAACTAGCTATTGACATTGAACTTAAAAAGCTGCAATGCCAAGATGAGATAATGAATTCTGTTTGCTTTGGTGTGCGAGAGGAAGAGGGGGAGATAGGGGAGGAGGAAGGGTTCTGGATGTAAAGGCTCTGCTGTGGAGCCAGTCTGGCTTCAGTGTCCTAATGTCTGAAACTTGTTTAAGGGAAATAACGGGAGAAATAGCCACTGGGGTTTTTCCTGAGGGTTTTTCCCTGGGTGCCATGGGTGGGCAGGATAATGCAGGCTACAAGAGCATCGTCAGGGTACCTGCCAGGAGAGCTCAGCCTGCCCAGCTCCCGAGATGCTGGAGGTTGTGCTCAGCGTGTGCAGAGCCCCTGTGCCAAGTCCAGCCTTTCCCGTGGCATTTCCTCTGCCTCTGCTTCTTGCTTTTGTCTTAGTGCACGGAAATGCCCAGCGTTAGCTCACGGTGACCAGCAGGTCAAGCTGGGCTACCCAGCGAGCCCACTGGGACCCCATGCTGACTGACAGCCCTGGGCACCCCAGCGTCCTGCAGGGAGGGTCTCAGCACCTCACTGCCAGCCTCCTGCTCGGGTGCTGAGTCCCCACAGCCCAGGTCCTGAGCACGGGCACAGAGACAGGTGCCCCCCAGAGACACTGCCCCTGCTCCTCTGACACTGCCAGGGCAGGCGGGCACGGCCCATCCAGCCTCCAGCCACCACTCCAGTCTCCTCTGGAGTCTCACTCTAGGATCAAGTGCTGTGTTCTGTAGCAATGAATTCTGATCTTTATCCCTCTGTATGTTTAAGCAATTATTTGTTGGTTTGGGAAAATTCAGAAGAGGGTACTTAACGTACTTAAAATTTGTAGAGTAGCTCATCTTCACAGATGCTTCTGCTCTAATATCACTTAGTCCCAGAAAACTCCATTACGGTCTAAAGTGGAAAATTATTAAGTTTTGCTATCATGATCCCAGGAACATTCAACTTTGAACGCCTGCCATCCACATTTTTACAATATTGAGTCAGAAAACCTGTAATTCCTGATGTAAGTCACAAGACTTATTATTTTTAAATAGCATTTGCTGCTTGTTCTTATATTGCATATTGATATTTTTACCCAGTTTCAATTAAGGACTCATTAATCATACCCTGAGGATCAGGATTCCTGCTTCTGGAAAGTTAGCTATTTTGTTATTTCATAGTTTTAACCACTAAATATTCACAATTAATATTGCAGTAATCCTAGAACACTGAGTGAAAACAACAGAGTTACTGCTCATGTTACCAGAGGTAGAAACAAAAATGTTTTTAAACCAGTGTCAAAATTCTGGGAACGTGGTGAAGATCCAGCTCATCTAGATACTGCTAGAGCCAAGCAGGGAGAAAAATAATACCAGTTCTGGGATGATTCATTAGGAAGAGTGAACATTTGCACCAAATTACATAGCCTTGTGCAATTTTGTTTACTTTCCTCTAAGGCACACAGGATACGCAGTAGAAAAAAACATACTAAACTCTGCTCTTTCTTCCTGCATATTTAAGTCATTTTGATAAGTAGGTATTACTGGAATGGAAAAAGAAATTTAAAAAAAAAAAAAAAAGGAAAGAGAGAGAGAGTTGGAGAAATCAAATTACTTTTGGCTGTACTTCTAGAGGGATTAGTTTACCAGTTTTTAAAAACAATTACCACTGTTAACTACTAATACTGAACATTTTCAGCTACTTCTACTATGCATTGCCATAGGAAAGACAGATTTTGCCTCACCTTATTACTCTGAGATACTGTGATATGTCAGCAACTGTACGAAACACCAGCTCTCCCAAACCCAATAGGACTTGACTACAAATTACAATTAATCTAAAGTTTATATTCTCACTCTACCAACTGTTTGTAGTAGGAAAACTGCCCAGCTGAGCATTAACCTCCGTGTAGCAGAGGGATTAACTCTGAAGGGTTATCTACCAGCCTACAAGAGCACAAACCATAGGAAAACTTGACAGAAGTGTTGAGATGCAGCATTTTTCCAGCTCTGCAACTGACCCTCCTCGATGAGGAGAATTCAAAGTCAAGATGACAAGTTGGTTTGGAATGGTTATTTGTCAGTTTTCTTCACTCATTGATAGGTCCTTCCCATTCTTTGAAAAAGAGAGCAAAACAAAACAAAAACAAAAGCCCCGAACCAGCTGCTGAAACGGAGCTTTTCCTCTCATCTCTTCCCAGACATGCTAATCAACATAATTCATGGCAAGAAGGGAGGAAAATGAACATCCTCACATGGATATTTCATCAAGATTCTGGAGAGCTTCATAAAGCCGCCTCTTTTAGAAACCATAAAATGAAACAAGACATATTTCTGGGGTTGTCAGCAGGTAGATCCACTGGTTTTTGTGGTAAGTAATCTCTTTGGGAGGAAGTCTTTGCTCTGATGTCTGCGTTGGATGTTCTGTGGCTCCCCGCAGCCGCACCAGTGCAGGTCTGTTCACTGGAAGGGGAGGCGTTGATGATATTGCTTCTAACAACCAGACTGAAGTATAGCCCGGGGCTGTCTTCCAAAGCCCCCTCCAAACAGCCTCTAATTAATTTTAATCCTGCCACTCCAATGAGTCCCAAGAGTGCGGCAACCAAAACAACAGAAAAAAAACCTTCATCAAGTCATTCAGAAAAGCTTTGATGGCCTTGCTTCAAGATTTTAGGGCTCCAAGCAGAAAGCACAACAGAAACCTTTTAAATGTGATTTTCCTTCCGTTTCTGCATTTTCTGTCCCCAAACCCACAACAGGCCCGTTTCTGAGGAGCGATGCAGTCCCCGTTGCTCTGCAGGCCCCATAGGTTGACTCTGAGAGGTGGGTGGTGGGTCTCTGGGATGCCCACCGTGGGGGAATGTTTCTCCACAGCCTGCTGAGCCTGGCAGACCTGCCCCCCTGCCCAGGCATTAGAAGGGTGTGTGCAAACATGGGACCAAAGCAAATAACAACTGACCAGGATCCTGCCACTGAACAGCCAAAACCAAACCCCAGCTCTCCGGAGCCATCGTTGGCTTCAACACCAGAGAACCATCCACACGTGGCCAAGAGCTGCTCTTGAAGTTCCTGAGATGCTCTGCTTGCTGGTCCTGTTCTGAGGGGTGGAAGTAGAAATGCTCATTCCACCCTTGCCTTGCAGCAGGGTGGGTAGAACTGCTGTTAGAGCTGAGGGAATGAGAAATTCAGGGAATACTCTGAAATTCAGCCATGAAAATGCTGTGCCTGCTGCACCTCCCTGCATTTACCTTTCCACCAAATTGCATGCAATCGGATTTTGCCAGAAGACATGCTCACAGAAAACAAGATTCTGAACTGCTACAGAAGATCTCCCAAACTGTCTTTTATAGATTTACATTTGCAGAAGGAATATTAGTGATGGAAAAATATTTATAAATAAGATGGAGGTGTTCATGAAAAGGGAGGCTCGGGAACACAAGTACCAGCAATTACACTGTGATTTGAGTAGGTGTTCCTTGTGGGTCACCTTTGCAAAAAAAAAAATAAATGTATTCCTCTTTTGGTTTATTCCATTTCAGATGGAATTAATTTATAAGGGTTTCTTTGGAAAAGAACTTTGGCTGAAGACGTGTGTGAGGAGACAGACACTTAAAACATTCTGTTAATGGCATGTCAGTGAAAGGAACATGAAAGGACTGGATCAGAACTGCAGACACACACACCTCCCATTATATAGGTTATAAATTGGGGGCCACACAGTATTTTTTCCCCACACTTCCACAGTTTTGATTCAGAACAGACATAGGTATTTTTTTCCTCACTGTTCAATGCCCGGCCCCATTTATTTACTTTATACAATTCAAATGCTGCTCTGACGTTGGAGTTATTAAATTCCTTGTAAGCTTTTCTTCAAATCCCTCGTGACACAAGGTGCTATTATTACCTCTATTTTACTGACTGCAGAGCTGAGCTCTGTAGTGATTAAAGGAAATGTATCTCCTAACTGTGGATGCCTAATTAAGAGAGGTCTACAAACTGTTTTCTCAGAACACTCCTTATGTGTCCAAAATGGTCTTCAGCAGCAGTTGTGAGTACAAATTCAGACCCCTGCATCTCAAATGAACCATGAAGAAATTGAAGAATGCCCAATTAGTAACAGTCTGTGAAAAGTTAGGTTGAAGTGAATTAACTAGCATCACAAAGGAAAAAAGGTGGCAAAGTAAGGGAAAACAATCAGTTTTCCAGGGCACCATTCAACCATCTTAGCCATTAAATAATCCTTTCTTCTCCTTTTCTTCGGCTGATTCGCTACTTCCAACTTCTGGAGCAGACAAAAGCGGGGTCCTGCAGACAGCAACGTCCTCCACCACAACCCCTGGTCCTTCCTCCTCCTCTCTGGCTGGCCCCAGCAGGGGTCACTCAGAGCCCAGGAACCACAGACTGCCCAGCGCAGCTCAGCTCCATGGGCAACCTATGGATCATGCTCCATCACCATGATGTGTCACCCACCATGCAATGCCAGCATCATCTGGCACCTTCATCATCCCTGCACTTCTGAGCTGAACTGTGTGCCCAGGGTGTGCCACGTCTGCAGCCAGCCTGGCTCTGGGCAGCACCATCCACCTCCATCTGGAGGCAGATGACTCAGACTCCTCCTGCTTTCACCAGCATCTGTTCCTGGGAAAAGATGGTGCCATCCACATCATCTGTTCCTACACAGAGACGGGAGAAGCCTAGATCTGGATGATCTGATCTTATCCCCTCCCCTCAGCCGGGGATGATCCTCTCTCTCCAGTGCCACATGAGGACAGACCCTTTGTGCTGCCTGGAGCCCATGTTATCCTGAAATGGGAGGCTCCTCCTTCTCATCAGGAAGGGATGGAAGTGCCAAACACGACATTATTCTGTAGCTTCCACCTTGGGGCAAAGGTGGCAAACGGGAAACACCAAAACCACAGAAATTCCCCAAAGCCTCAAGCATCCCCATGGCGAATGCCCAAGTCTGGTTCAGCGTGTGAATGCCCAGGGCTGGGTCTGAGGGACCATCTCTGCACCTGGCTGGTGTGCCCATGGCAAACGGAGCCTCAAGGGCTCAGATTTCAGCCCATGCTCCAAACAAGGGAGAAATGCAGGTTTTGGAGCTTCCTCTAAAGCCTCTGATGTGGGTGCCTGTTCACAGAAGCTGCAAAAGACAAATACCTGATGCAAGATCCCCACCCTCTGCCAAATGTAAAGTTTGACATCTGAGATGGAGATTTCTGGGAAAAAGGTTGATAGAATTCCTTAATATAAACAAAAATACCACCACAGCCCTAACTTTTTTTTTTTTTAGGAACTGGGGTAAAAAAAAAAGAAACCCTAAGGCAGAAACAGAATATTTCCAGTCCAAGTGGTTTATGCCTGACAAAGGCAGAAGCAACTGAAAACAGCTTTTCATAATGGGGACCAAGGGCCCGTGCTGTGAAACACTGGCACCAAGGGTCTCGGAATAAGTGCCCAGGATGGGGATGGTGGCCAGAGCTCACCAGAGTTTGCAGTGACAGCTTGTGACTTGTTGGGGAGACATTAAAAGCTCGGGAAGTGCTGTGTCCCTGAGTGGAATCCCAACCCAGAGGGTCTCCTGAAAACAGGAGGGGTCTGCACCACATGTGTCTGACAGCAGGGAAAGGCTAAAAACCTGCTCTGGGTCACTTGGAAATGCTCCCTCCGAGTTCTCCTAATGACTGCACTATGGAATATTCTAGACTGACACCAACAGGATGTTCGTGTGTAAATGAATGTTTTCTGCTTCTGAGGTCTGCATATTCTACTCCATTAAATTCCTTGAGATCTTTTTAGTATTGACACGCTACCTCCTCGAAAACAATCCCGTAGTATCTGGAACACTCCAAAGTGTCCGTGCCAAGCACAGCGATTCATTGCACGGCTTTAATAATGGGCAAGAAAAGAGGCTTTTGAGTTCTGTAACCCATAACAACTTTGAAAAGAACAAAGGGCCCTCTCCAAAGTCACTGAAGTTAATAGAGCTCTTTTCACTGCAGCCCAACCTGCGTCTGTTGAGCGAGTAACTGCGCTCTGCCACCTCGCCCCAGACGTCCCCGCGCTGCGGCTGCTCATTTTCTCCACACCACCCTAATGAAACGAAATCATGGGAGGTTAAACAAAGACACTGATGGTCTATCAAGGTGATTGGAGCCAATGAAATGGAACCAGCGTCCTCCGAACTGCCTGCTCTCCCCATGGCCGGGCTTCCAGAAGGCTCTGTCAATCCTGAGGCTGCTTAACCGGGCAGCGCGAGTCCCGATCGAACGGAGCACTCCTGCACACCAAGGAAACCATTTTCTCTCCTCCTCTGCCAAGTACCACATTTCTCTGTCCACCTCCCACTGCTCTTCCCGAGAAGGCAGCACAGAACCCACCTTCCGGGAGCGTGCAGACAAAAACATCCCCAGAAACCCAGCAAAGGACCCTCATTTGAACCCAGTGTTTAGGTCTCTTGGGGCCGAACAGCAGCTCGCTGCCTTTTAAACCCCTTTCTTTTACAGGCAGGTATTTAGAGGGGATAATGGGTTGATTAGCCATAAAAGGCTGAAGGGGGGGACTCGCCCTTAAGAGTGCAGGCTGGTTTACCTTTCACAAGACACATTTACTTTAGTGGTATTTCAGTAATTCATTTTGTCTAAATACATTTTAACTATCTTATATATCCGCATGGAAAAAAACCCTCAACAACTGTAAGAATTCATTCCAGAGAATCTTATAGTTTATGGATTTAAATGAAAGACTTTCACAGCAACACCCAGCTTGTGAAATTGTGTTTTCAGTTCAATGTTTTTCCTCTCCTTTTGGAACCAACTACTCTTTTTGAACATGATTTTCTAAGGATCTAATCAGGAAACATGATTGCCTGCCCAGCAGCTCCCACCTCACTCCCAGTTTCTCCGATTCCAGACAAAATAAGAACAGTAGAAGTCTGAGAGACATCTTGTGTCACTGCAGATACCGAGCTGTTGCTTGCTGCCAGGAGGATTTTTCCCAGGAGGGAAGGCCCAGCTGTGCCCAGCCTGTGCAGCCACAGCTGGCAGAGTGGCCAGCGCGGGATGGGTGGCATTAGCCACCACACGCTGCTCCTCACAGAGCTGGGAAGAGCTGCAGGTAACGGCCTGAGGTTAAGCAGGACCTTCTGACACAGACACCAAAGACAAGATCCAAGATGCCATAAACCCATCAGGCTGTTTCTTTCAGCCCACCATGAAGGAGTTACTCTTAAGCTCTTGGCTCCCGAGGTGAACGTTCTGCTGGCGTTTCCCCGCTCAGCAGCGCGAGATGTCCAGCTCAGGGTGGGGAGATGTGAGGATCACTGGGAATTAGCAGCTCCAGTGACAGTGCGAGGTGACGTCAGCCCAGGCCAGGCAGAGGCAGAGCAGCCACAGGCTCTGCTGCCACGGATGGGAGCCCCACTGCAGCACCCACGGCACGCCGACGGGCGGGGAGGGCGACTCGGAAGCGCGCCCGCACCTCCACACTGCTCTTTTGTATTTCAATTTTCTTTGGCCAGTGGGGATGATTTTATAGCATCACAGCAGAACATTATCTTTTATACTTTGACAAAATGAAACCGAGTCCTTGGGATTTTTTCACCCATTGCTCTCTTGGCTACTCCGCTGCAGTACTATTTCATTACTTATTGATTTTTCAGCACGCTGTCTGCATCGCTGTAATTTACACAAGTTCTGATAGCCCTCGGCGATTCTTAACACCTCAGGGTGAGATCATGGAGTTCACTAGAGATACCAAAGGTAGGCAACAAGTTCTTCAAGAAAAGACGACAAATTGACAAACTTGATAGTCAAGGAGGAAATTTGAGCACCCGGAGCTGTATCATGCCCTAAATTGTCAAGGTATTTTTCTTGACCAAACTGAATTAGAGCAAATTGGTACCCCAGAAATTAGCCTCACATGCAGCTAATAAGGGACTGCAAAGTGTATGGCTAGAACCCAAGAAATTAATAATGCATGTCCCTTACGAGGCTGTGGAACTAATGCTATTTTTGCTGTAACTGGAGATAACCACTGGTCCAGAGATAGGCTTGTTATTGGAGAATGCAGCTTCCTCATGACCAAGGACAGTGAACTACAGAGCTTTTCTTACATTGAGCTTATCAACTGTGCATTCTTCAAGCATTTTCCTGCCTTTTGGCCTCTTTGAGTAACTGGGAGGCAGTCACCACAGCCAGGGTGGGGCTCACCTTGGCCAGAAAGGGCAGATGAACCCCATGTCTCCAATACAACATGATGCTCTAAGAGCCTCTGTGCCCATCTCCATTCTGCTGCCTCAGAGCTCCAGAGCAGGGCTGCTTCTGCAGCAAGCCCATCATCACTTAGCAAAAGGAGCTCTAATCTTATCAGAGGGCCTGATCCTCCCGGATTCATGCACACTGATAGCACTTCCAATCAGTTTATGAAACCCGAGTCAATACCAACCAGCCTTTCCTCCTTTCTGAGCAAACTACAAAATGCTTGAGACATTATTTAAATGCCTGGTCCTCTGTGGCTGGAATAACATCACCATGAGCAATCTCGACTTTCTAGCCTGGATCCCAGCTCACTGAACTGTAATTTAGGAAAAGAAGATCTATACAGAAGTCTGAGATGACTTTTTGGGCAAGGCCTAAAGATCTCATGAACTCTGTGTTATGGGCTGATGTATGTACACGTGCAGAAAGCCTCTACCCTATGGAAAAAGAGGAGNTATATATCCGCATGGAAAAAAACCCTCAACAACTGTAAGAATTCATTCCAGAGAATCTTATAGTTTATGGATTTAAATGAAAGACTTTCACAGCAACACCCAGCTTGTGAAATTGTGTTTTCAGTTCAATGTTTTTCCTCTCCTTTTGGAACCAACTACTCTTTTTGAACATGATTTTCTAAGGATCTAATCAGGAAACATGATTGCCTGCCCAGCAGCTCCCACCTCACTCCCAGTTTCTCCGATTCCAGACAAAATAAGAACAGTAGAAGTCTGAGAGACATCTTGTGTCACTGCAGATACCGAGCTGTTGCTTGCTGCCAGGAGGATTTTTCCCAGGAGGGAAGGCCCAGCTGTGCCCAGCCTGTGCAGCCACAGCTGGCAGAGTGGCCAGCGCGGGATGGGTGGCATTAGCCACCACACGCTGCTCCTCACAGAGCTGGGAAGAGCTGCAGGTAACGGCCTGAGGTTAAGCAGGACCTTCTGACACAGACACCAAAGACAAGATCCAAGATGCCATAAACCCATCAGGCTGTTTCTTTCAGCCCACCATGAAGGAGTTACTCTTAAGCTCTTGGCTCCCGAGGTGAACGTTCTGCTGGCGTTTCCCCGCTCAGCAGCGCGAGATGTCCAGCTCAGGGTGGGGAGATGTGAGGATCACTGGGAATTAGCAGCTCCAGTGACAGTGCGAGGTGACGTCAGCCCAGGCCAGGCAGAGGCAGAGCAGCCACAGGCTCTGCTGCCACGGATGGGAGCCCCACTGCAGCACCCACGGCACGCCGACGGGCGGGGAGGGCGACTCGGAAGCGCGCCCGCACCTCCACACTGCTCTTTTGTATTTCAATTTTCTTTGGCCAGTGGGGATGATTTTATAGCATCACAGCAGAACATTATCTTTTATACTTTGACAAAATGAAACCGAGTCCTTGGGATTTTTTCACCCATTGCTCTCTTGGCTACTCCGCTGCAGTACTATTTCATTACTTATTGATTTTTCAGCACGCTGTCTGCATCGCTGTAATTTACACAAGTTCTGATAGCCCTCGGCGATTCTTAACACCTCAGGGTGAGATCATGGAGTTCACTAGAGATACCAAAGGTAGGCAACAAGTTCTTCAAGAAAAGACGACAAATTGACAAACTTGATAGTCAAGGAGGAAATTTGAGCACCCGGAGCTGTATCATGCCCTAAATTGTCAAGGTATTTTTCTTGACCAAACTGAATTAGAGCAAATTGGTACCCCAGAAATTAGCCTCACATGCAGCTAATAAGGGACTGCAAAGTGTATGGCTAGAACCCAAGAAATTAATAATGCATGTCCCTTACGAGGCTGTGGAACTAATGCTATTTTTGCTGTAACTGGAGATAACCACTGGTCCAGAGATAGGCTTGTTATTGGAGAATGCAGCTTCCTCATGACCAAGGACAGTGAACTACAGAGCTTTTCTTACATTGAGCTTATCAACTGTGCATTCTTCAAGCATTTTCCTGCCTTTTGGCCTCTTTGAGTAACTGGGAGGCAGTCACCACAGCCAGGGTGGGGCTCACCTTGGCCAGAAAGGGCAGATGAACCCCATGTCTCCAATACAACATGATGCTCTAAGAGCCTCTGTGCCCATCTCCATTCTGCTGCCTCAGAGCTCCAGAGCAGGGCTGCTTCTGCAGCAAGCCCATCATCACTTAGCAAAAGGAGCTCTAATCTTATCAGAGGGCCTGATCCTCCCGGATTCATGCACACTGATAGCACTTCCAATCAGTTTATGAAACCCGAGTCAATACCAACCAGCCTTTCCTCCTTTCTGAGCAAACTACAAAATGCTTGAGACATTATTTAAATGCCTGGTCCTCTGTGGCTGGAATAACATCACCATGAGCAATCTCGACTTTCTAGCCTGGATCCCAGCTCACTGAACTGTAATTTAGGAAAAGAAGATCTATACAGAAGTCTGAGATGACTTTTTGGGCAAGGCCTAAAGATCTCATGAACTCTGTGTTATGGGCTGATGTATGTACACGTGCAGAAAGCCTCTACCCTATGGAAAAAGAGGAGACTGAATGCACAGATGGTGGAGGAAAGCCAACAGCTACCAGCCATTCTCTTGACACATGGAAAGTGAGCCTAGTTACAAGCAAAAACATACCTAGAAAAAAAACAACCATATGGAGAATTCATCTAATGACGGATGAGAAGATCTTGTGAGAACCTTTAAGGACAGATATTTAGGATATTTTCTCACCAGCTGTACTGTAAAGAACAGACAAAAGTAATACAAAATAAAACATGTAAGGGCCTTCAGTAAGGTTAATTGATGAGCTGGAAGCACAGATCTTTCTTATGGTAGCATAGGTACATATGGCAGAGACACTTTATGGAATGCAACAGTAAAATCTGAAACTCTGAAGACAATTTCTCTCCAAGGTGACTGACTAGCAAGCACCTTCCCTGTAAAGTGTGATAAACTATCATGCAGGTGGATGGGGCATCCTGCTGAAAGATCGTCCCTGGACAAGGAGGTCAGGGNCTTCTGACACAGACACCAAAGACAAGATCCAAGATGCCATAAACCCATCAGGCTGTTTCTTTCAGCCCACCATGAAGGAGTTACTCTTAAGCTCTTGGCTCCCGAGGTGAACGTTCTGCTGGCGTTTCCCCGCTCAGCAGCGCGAGATGTCCAGCTCAGGGTGGGGAGATGTGAGGATCACTGGGAATTAGCAGCTCCAGTGACAGTGCGAGGTGACGTCAGCCCAGGCCAGGCAGAGGCAGAGCAGCCACAGGCTCTGCTGCCACGGATGGGAGCCCCACTGCAGCACCCACGGCACGCCGACGGGCGGGGAGGGCGACTCGGAAGCGCGCCCGCACCTCCACACTGCTCTTTTGTATTTCAATTTTCTTTGGCCAGTGGGGATGATTTTATAGCATCACAGCAGAACATTATCTTTTATACTTTGACAAAATGAAACCGAGTCCTTGGGATTTTTTCACCCATTGCTCTCTTGGCTACTCCGCTGCAGTACTATTTCATTACTTATTGATTTTTCAGCACGCTGTCTGCATCGCTGTAATTTACACAAGTTCTGATAGCCCTCGGCGATTCTTAACACCTCAGGGTGAGATCATGGAGTTCACTAGAGATACCAAAGGTAGGCAACAAGTTCTTCAAGAAAAGACGACAAATTGACAAACTTGATAGTCAAGGAGGAAATTTGAGCACCCGGAGCTGTATCATGCCCTAAATTGTCAAGGTATTTTTCTTGACCAAACTGAATTAGAGCAAATTGGTACCCCAGAAATTAGCCTCACATGCAGCTAATAAGGGACTGCAAAGTGTATGGCTAGAACCCAAGAAATTAATAATGCATGTCCCTTACGAGGCTGTGGAACTAATGCTATTTTTGCTGTAACTGGAGATAACCACTGGTCCAGAGATAGGCTTGTTATTGGAGAATGCAGCTTCCTCATGACCAAGGACAGTGAACTACAGAGCTTTTCTTACATTGAGCTTATCAACTGTGCATTCTTCAAGCATTTTCCTGCCTTTTGGCCTCTTTGAGTAACTGGGAGGCAGTCACCACAGCCAGGGTGGGGCTCACCTTGGCCAGAAAGGGCAGATGAACCCCATGTCTCCAATACAACATGATGCTCTAAGAGCCTCTGTGCCCATCTCCATTCTGCTGCCTCAGAGCTCCAGAGCAGGGCTGCTTCTGCAGCAAGCCCATCATCACTTAGCAAAAGGAGCTCTAATCTTATCAGAGGGCCTGATCCTCCCGGATTCATGCACACTGATAGCACTTCCAATCAGTTTATGAAACCCGAGTCAATACCAACCAGCCTTTCCTCCTTTCTGAGCAAACTACAAAATGCTTGAGACATTATTTAAATGCCTGGTCCTCTGTGGCTGGAATAACATCACCATGAGCAATCTCGACTTTCTAGCCTGGATCCCAGCTCACTGAACTGTAATTTAGGAAAAGAAGATCTATACAGAAGTCTGAGATGACTTTTTGGGCAAGGCCTAAAGATCTCATGAACTCTGTGTTATGGGCTGATGTATGTACACGTGCAGAAAGCCTCTACCCTATGGAAAAAGAGGAGACTGAATGCACAGATGGTGGAGGAAAGCCAACAGCTACCAGCCATTCTCTTGACACATGGAAAGTGAGCCTAGTTACAAGCAAAAACATACCTAGAAAAAAAACAACCATATGGAGAATTCATCTAATGACGGATGAGAAGATCTTGTGAGAACCTTTAAGGACAGATATTTAGGATATTTTCTCACCAGCTGTACTGTAAAGAACAGACAAAAGTAATACAAAATAAAACATGTAAGGGCCTTCAGTAAGGTTAATTGATGAGCTGGAAGCACAGATCTTTCTTATGGTAGCATAGGTACATATGGCAGAGACACTTTATGGAATGCAACAGTAAAATCTGAAACTCTGAAGACAATTTCTCTCCAAGGTGACTGACTAGCAAGCACCTTCCCTGTAAAGTGTGATAAACTATCATGCAGGTGGATGGGGCATCCTGCTGAAAGATCGTCCCTGGACAAGGAGGTCAGGGCCAGATGGATGGATGGATGGATGGATGGATGGATGGATGGATGGATGGATGGATGGATGGAGTGCTCATGGACTGGGTGTCCTGGGGCACTGGGTGAGTATAAATAAGTAGAATATTAAGCCTGTGTTTAGACACTCTGGAACTAGAAAAATCACAGGTTCCTCCCGTGGCCAGACTGGCCATGCTTTGCATGTGCGTTTCTGGTTTTACTTACTTTTTATTGTTTTTAATCAAACTAGTACCTTAAGCTATTGCTTTTAAAAATTGACATATATTTACACAATACTGTGTCTGCAAACGGGGCCAAGTTAATGATGTTCCTATTTACTGACCAGCCATATATTCTATTCTGTAGCTTTAAAGGAGAACAGGAATGACCTCACAAGAACCTCAGCTGCATCACTTCCTGACTTGGCTTTTTTTCTCATTCCCACACTACATTAAAAGCTTTTTCTGTTGCACAGATGTGCACTTGTGCACGCACGTGTGCATGCACACTCACGATTATTTCCAATTTTGATTGCATGAAACTGTTTATCAACATTGTGTGAATAATGCCAGGAAAAGATACTCTTCAGAAAATCAATACGTTGAAAGTGCTGTTTTAGGGTTGCAGTAGTTGTTGGTTGTGTTTCTGAGTTATTCCTATTGACCTGAGTTCAAAAACAAGGTATTGATTTATAAAGTACCTTCAGTAAATAAATGCACATTCTTTCTGCTACCCCTAATAACCTGTAGAATACAGAGCAGGGTTTCAACTCAGCTTGGGAAGCACTGCACGGCCCGGCAGGAGCTCTCCAAACCAGTGGAGTTTTTGTGATGGAGCAGCTACTGGAGACACCATTACAGGTACTGAAGACACCATTACAGGTACTAGAGACACCATTACAGGTACTGGAGACACCATTATAGGTACTGGAGATACCATTACAGGTACTGGAGATACCATTACGAAAGGAAGGTGACTGACTGGGCTGTGAGCAGGAACTGAGAGAGGAGAGGAAAGCAGAGGGTGGTGACACTTTCTTAAAGCAAGTTCTGTAAATTATTAGGTTAGTTGCAAGGGATACACAGGAATAAACTTGGTTACTTTCATCGGATGGCACACACGGAGATTTGCTTCTGCTTGTGACCAGTTTGGGTTATTTTTAACTTCCCCGATAAACACTCTGCCCAAAGGATGAACTCTGTGCCCATCTGCAGATAGGGGTTGCAATTAAAACACCAGAAAACCCAGCAGGTTTTAGAATGATGCCACTACATCTAAACTGGCAACAGCTCAGAGGCACTATCCCCTGAGTGTACCTGCACCTTGGGCACACTGTCATGAACGCAGTGCTGTGCCCGGGCTGTTGGCACCATCGTGGGGAGCACATCTGGCCACAGCAGCACAAACAGCTTGGGGTTAAACCCCCTCGTTGTGGGACCAGCACTGGGCTGTTAAAATCCACTGCAGCCGTGTGCTCTCTTATTCAGGACACCTCAAGTACGTCTGTCACCAACACCATGCTGTTTTATCAGGTGACAAGCTTTAGAGAGAAAAATGTGCTGTATTTTTCTCTTACAATGTCACATGAAATCAGTCTTATGGGAGACAAACAGAAATGTGAATGGAAAGAAGCTGAAGAAAATGCATATGTAAAAAATACTCATGCAAGGTGACCGTGCCTGCCCACAGAGTCCAAATAAAAACCTAGCTTGCTCAGGATGAGAATCTGGCTATCCTGTGATTACAGAATTCTGTTACACGTGTACTTGTGTCATGAAATATCCTTGCTTCTCAGAAGGTTGCAGTTTGGGTACCACGTCCCTCGAGCATCCCGGGGGATGGCCAGCAACAGGCTGTGGGGAAAACAGACCAGAACTGGGAAATCTGAGAGGAGCCCTGGAAAGGCAGCCTTTATCCACACTACGGGTTATGATTTAAGAAACAGCATTTCTGCTGCCACTGTTCTCCAAAATCAAGCATTTATCCTGAGAGGGTCCTTTCTTCTAACAGCAAGACTGATAACAAGGTGAGATGCCTCCTCCAGACCAAGGCTCCCTTTCCAGCCAACAGACAACGAGACAACCATAAGGGTAGTTATTAGAACAGAAGACCCACGGCCAACACAGCTCTGCTCTCTGTTTCTGTTCAGCTCTTCCACAGCATTTCCACATTCACTGTATTTCCACAAGAAACTTAAAGGAATTAGACAGATGATGGAAGCAGCAAGAACCCAGCCCAAGGCTTTGCTCTGGCCCTCCTGCCCTGCTGTCACTTACAGATCAAGTTGTTCAGAAAGCACAAAAATTCATCTGAATTGTCATGTAATCAGAAAGATTATAATGCCCATAGATTGTCCTCATTTTTATTGCTATGCAGTGACCTCGTCAACAACCAACGGCCTTTTTATTGCCAGTCTTTACCTCTCTGATGTGCAGCTGCACCCAGAGCTCTGCCCCAAACTGGGTCTGAGTGGCAAAATCCACGGGAAACATTCCAGAGCAGCGTTTTTCCATGAGTTCTGTCAGCCATGAAATGATCTGTGGGAACCTGTTTGTTTAATCCCATCCCAGCAGGTTTTTGACAAGACCCTCTCCACCCTGCTTGGCACCTCAGCATCTCCCAGCTGGCACTCAGAATGCCACCCCCAGGTGCCCAGTCCTGAGAGGGTGCTGCTGGGTGGCAGCAGGGCCCTGACACCAACTTTCTCAGCCCTTCTGAAAGCCAACAGACAGCTCCTGAGTGAGGGAAGGCAGCTGTATGGTGAGACGTCCTGCACCCTGGATAAACTATCAATATTTCAGGTATTGATCTTGTTTATGAGGTTCTATCAATTTAGCTCATTATGAAGGGAAAGACAAATGTGTCCAAAATTAATGAATTTTTGCAGACAATAAAATTTTTAGAAGTACTGCATGTTCATTTTAATAGTTTATGAATTTGAAGTGGCTGATCTCTCCCTGTTTTTTTCTCTTGTAAACCATTTGGACAACAAATGTTACATCTATTTCCATAATACAGTTATAACTTAGGTTCCTAGTTTTTATTTCATACTCCTCAACCCTTGTATTTCAAAATTTATGCTCTTGCTCCACAGATCATACACGAACAAGGGTAAGTCCTCTAAGATCTGTTACTCAGAAACACTAAGCTGATGCTGGTTTAATTGATTCTGTGGAAGCAGCGATGCTTGTAACTCCTGAGAATAAGGGCTTCCCACAAACTGGCCAACTTTCCAGTGGGTAAAATAAATATCCTTACATCCTTACATTAGCAGGTATGTGACCAGCATACAGGTCTATCAACACACCTTTTCAGTAATGCTGTTTAAATACTATCTCCTCAAGATAAATAATAAATTAAATACTATCTCCTCAAGATGGTTGCCAGAGCCCAGGGTGACCCAAGTTGGGTGACCACAGTGAGCCCACCTGCCCACACAGGCTCCCTGAGAGTCCCACCAGCCTCCCCTTCCCCACACACTACCACGATCCCGAGAGCATCACACACACCTGCTCTGGGCTCTGAGCTTTGCACGCACACTTTCCGGGACAAATGCAATAAAACAAATTTATTGCCCCTTTTCCCCAACAGGATTATAGAAAGGTAAACAAAGGAATTTTGAGTTCTTTAAGGAAAGGCCCCTTGAACTTATGAATGTGATTAAAGACCACTTTCCCAGAGTAACTCTAGGGGTAAAGCTGTCCTCGTTGCCAGAGCTCTGGAGAAGACACAACAGTTCGTTTTGAGGGCAGCTTCACTTTGAGACAGCAAAGACTTAGCTGCGGGGCTGCGTGTGAACTGGGTGCTGACATCTCCCCCTGCGAGAAGGCAGCTCGGAGCCTGGCCAGAAACACGGGCTTAGAAAGCTCAGTGGATGCTGCAGATGAAGGATACGAAACTAATTACACAAGCCTCATAAAGTGTTATAGAGCAAATCATAATCAAACCCGGGCTGATGACAGCAGATACACGACGGGAGGAAGACCAACAGCTTGTGAGAAACCTTCTAAACACCCCACACCTTCTTCTCATCCCCAGCTCCACTTCCCCTCATGCTTCCCCTGCAGGATGGGTTTCTGCTCCCCGCCTCCCAGCCAGGCAGATGTGCACCCAAATTCCACAGCTGCACCACAGGCCAGCCCTAAACTGGAACCAGATGGGCAGGCAGCGGGTCCCAGCACGGCCAGCCACTGCTCCAGCACCCAGAGGGGCTCTGCCCTGTGGAGAGCTCCAGTGCCAGTACCAGGATACTCCTTCCACAGGCTCCCAGCCCCAGGGCTGCCCTGCAAGGAGGGGCTGAGCAGAGCTGCTCTCCCCACAAGGTTTTCTGTGAGTTCTGCTGATAATAACAGACGGTTCTGCCTGCGCTGGCAGTCGGAGAAGTGCCCTCAGCCTTTGGAGGGATCGATCCGATCGATCCCAGAGGCTCCATGTCATTTCCAGGGGATTTGCTAAAGAAGCTACTTATGTCCCTTTTTCATTTTCACCAACTCATTACCAGCTGCTGCTGCTGCTCCCTGCGTTTCAGCAGCACCTGCAGGAATGAAACCAGCCGACCCTGGTGCAGAGCCTCTCCCGCAGCGAAGCGCTGCCGACGGGAGCCACGGCGAGGGGCGGGTGATGCCAGCGCACGGGCTGGGTACCCACCTCTCCCTCCACGCAGCCACACACACAGACACTCTTCTTTCCCCTTTTTTTTTCCTGTAAAGGGCAGCCCAGCAGCAGACTAAGCAACTGATCCCCTGGCTTAACTTTTAAATTAAGACCATTGTAAATTTGGGAACTTGAGAAGAGATGGAGAGGACACCCATAATCCTTTGCAAATGTCAAGTGGCTCTCGATATTGGTTACTTTTCAAAGGTAGCTAGGCTACAGCGTGCTGCAGTAATGAAAAAGCCCTGCCAGGCCCACTCCATAGGGCTTCAGTCAATATACATAATATTATTGGGCTTTGAAAGGATTAAAGATTGTTTCTTTTGCTTCCTCGTAATATGGTGATCTCTTGCGCTGAGGACGCCGAATGTGCCCTCCCCTTTGGGGGAGGATGCTGGAGACCGAGGGACTCCCCAGCACCACCCCAGCACCACCCCGGCGCTGCCCGGCACGCTGCTGGCAGAGCTCCCCACGGTGCTGCTCGGCCTGTTCAGACACTGCTGACAAAGGCATTTTGCTGCTCGTCCACATCCAGAGATGGAAGAGGAGTAGAGAATTTCTAAAGAGAAAAGTTAAATGACCCTGGAAGTCTCCAAATTGCAACAGGACTCGAGGGCAGACTGGAAAGTGTTGAAATATCTGGAAAAATACTGGTTTTCTTCACGTAGTACTCCAAAGAAGTTCATAGATCTGTGTTTTGGCTGCGAGAACCCAGCTCCTCACAAACACCCATTAAGCACAAGGAAACGTCACAATTAGCACTTGTTTGACTCTCTGTGGGGCTGCTCTGAGCTGTGATGGCAGCTTTGGCAGAGGCAGCAGCGCAGGACGAGGTCCCAGAGCATCCAGACTCCTCACGTTAGACCTCCTCTTTCACTCTGGTGCTTCTGAAAGCACCTCTTGCCAAAGTCATGGACAAAACTGGATTTCAGGGGTCTGGGACAGAGGACCTTGAAGCTGAATTCCTGTCAAACCTGCTTTGCTTTTTATCTTTTCACATTTGTATATTCTTGTTCTGGTATTTAATTAATACCAAGTCACTGAATATGGTGAATTTTTCACCTCAACCTACAAACACCCTACGTTGTTTCTATTGTCATGGCAGGATTCCCACTGACACTCCTTTTTACAAAGTGCAAAGTGAAGTGGTGGCAAACCTCTGCTCTCAGATGTAGTCAAGAGAAATGAAGAACCTGAGATCCCGTGCAGGAGACAGCAGGGTCTCCTACAAGCTGGAGCACAGGAGGTGCCACCTCAGCATGAGGAGGAATTTCTTTCCTGTGAGGGTCCCAGAGCCTGGAAAGGGCTCCCCAGAGAGGTTGTGGAGTCTCCTTCTCTGGAGAGTTTCCAGCCCCCTGGATCTGTTCCTGTGTCCTAAGCAGGATGAGATGCCATTCCATGTGCCTGCTCTGGCAGAGGGTTGGACTCAGAGATCTCCAGGGCCTCTTCCAACCCCTGGCACCCTGTGATCTTCAACAAATGAGGTGGAGACTGGGACCTGCACACCCAAGCAGGTGAAGAGGCAGATGTGAGGCTGAACCACACGCCTGGGACACAGCCTGGTGTACTCTGGGAGCACAGCAGAGCGCTCAGCAAGCTCTCGTGCTGGCTGCTTCTGGCTGTGCTTATCCCAGCGGGACTCCACGGGCAGTTTCACACTGAAAATTACCCAGATGAGTAACTTTCCATTACCAGCAGAAGACAGGAAAAAAAGGGGAAGAGGAACCAAAGGAAATGTTGGAAGTTTTTTTAACACAGAACCTTAAAAAACTAAATCTCGGGAAAACTTTGAACTGAAAGCCTAACAGAAGTGTTTCTGCAGGTTTCAAGCCATTAATCCTAACTAAGGCTTCCCCGCTTTAAGGGCTGATCCAATGTCCACTGAATTCAGAGAAAAACTGTGTAGCTATGCCAGTGAATAAAGCCTTTGATTTCAGGCTTATTTCAAAAAGAAAAATGTTCTGTATTAAAACAGCAATAAATAATACGGAGCATTTACAGAGTAGATGACATGTTATTTCAGGTGCTGAAAACAGTTTTTCTGAGGTCAGGTGGGATAACCAGCCAAGTGATTCCCACAGAAGCCCTGCTGCCGGGACACGATGCTGCCCTGACCCCCTGAGGCCGAGCCCTGGCCAGCTCTGGCACAGCCCCTTTGGGTGGTGGTTCAGGTTTTGGATGAGTCCTCAGCTGACACTCTGGCCACTTGTTTACTGAACTGCAATGACCATAAATGTAAGTCCAATTTAAGAAGGATGTTGGTAATTCTGCCACATCACCAGAATTAAAGCAATGCTCACAAAACCTTGCAGTTTTATTATAATTGAAATTCCTCTGAGATGTTCTGAATGAATTAGTAAGAAATGAGGATCCAAAGCCTGAGGCAGCCTGAGTTTTTAAGCACTTGCCTTAACTTTCCAGGGCAACACGTCTCCAAAATGGAACAACCTTCCAAACGTGTCTGTGTTTTCTGATGCTTGAGAGGATGGGCACGAAGAGGGTGATGACAGAACAGTTTAGCAGCTGATATTCTTTATGAGATACCCAGAGATACCATAAACTTTCCTAACATCTACTAAGTGTTTTATAAACGTCACAAAAATCCCACTCAGACTTCAAAGGGTCTGTAAAACTCCACTGCAGGGCTCTGCTGAGAAACCTGCAGGTGAGGAGTCACAGGTGGAATGCGGGGAGAAAGGAGAAGGAGACCCAAGAGAGCAGAGCAGGACCAATCCAGAGACTGGAGACGTGGATATTACCCCAAGATAATGGGGAAAAGAGGGAATAAGGGCTGGAAAGGCACCTCTAGAATGACCAGGAGATCCTTTCTCAAATAAACTGTCTTTATAGGCATCTCACTGTCGCTTTCTTCTCCCGTGATCACAGAGATCGCAGACTTGCACGGTGCTTCTTGTCTGTCAGTGTGCAGAAGTGAGACCTAACCCTGCATCGCCTGCAGGTATTGTACCTACCTCTCTCTGTAAAACATTCTTAAACATGTTTTTAAAGACGATAGCACAAACAGCCCAAAGCCATTAAAAAAAAGCATTATTTAATTTTTTTTAAGGAAAAAAAAAGATAAATCAAAAGATTCTCGACTGACAAGGTGATAAATTAGAGGTTAAATAGCTAAAAATTTAATGGTAATTTAAATTTTAATTTTCAGGCCAACAGTTTCACTTCTTGAGAAATCTATACCATTCTCCCAGCAGTTTCCTTTAAATAACTGACGGATCTTCCCAATCTAAATTCCAATTTAAAAGATTTGTTCTGTAAGAAAATCCCAATCTCAATAAAAGGTAATGCGGCTGAGCCGGGCTGATGGCAATAAAGCAGTGGTGAGTTTCTATTAGCTGGAGTAAGTTAACAGATTCCCAGTAATCCTCCCTATTATCACTAAAACACCTGGATACAGACACCGTGGTGTAGGTGAGGATGGATTTTTAAATCCTGGTGAAGTCGGGTGCCGTGGGCACCGCGGGCTGGGCGCGTGCGAGACCAAAAGGTTCCGCACGGCACGAGTCCACGGGATGCAGCACAATGATAAAGCCATTCATCACATGTATTTAAAGTTGAATTTGCTGATATTTTATGGTATTGGATTTTATTTCTATTAACATTTTATGCTGAAATTACAGAATGATTCGTGAGTACTGAATTTTTGATTGCTTTTATACTTGCTGGGACACTATTAACGTTGATTTACGTTAATAGCACTGTAAGAAGATATTAACAATGAAATTTCCAAAAGCACTTAGCATCCCATAATTGGAGTTAAATGACAAAAAAAATGAGGGGATAATAAAGTATAGAGAGAGACAGAATTTTTGACAATACTCCCTCTAAACTGTATTTTTCAGGAGGAATTCATGCAGGACAATTTCACAAAAGACTAAAGTCGCCCGTGGAGAAGGGGAACACTTCCTGCACTGACTGAGCCACGTGGTGGAAAATTGAGATGTAGGGTAAGCAAAACCTCCCCAGGCACCAGAGACAAGGAGAGGAGCTCAAGGGAATGATGGGGATGTTGCATCTTCACACGTGATGGGTGCCAGCAATGTGGCAGAGCACTTTTCTGGACCAAAGTCCAGGAACCAGCAGTGGGGATGACACTAAACAGGACAGGAATGAGCCAAGTTCTGTCCTTTGAGGATGAGGGACTCAAGGTTTCTCAAGAGAAGGATGCAAAACCAGGGTGACCAGTGGCATGACAAGGACAGCAGCACGAGGGCAGCAGGTCTGAGCCAGCAAGCTGCCTTTGCCTGTCCCCCAGTCATACCTGCTACAGATGAGACACTGCACCTGGATGGAATGAACAGACCTGTACACCACTGCTACAGCCTATTCACTGAATTTAACAGAGCTGAGCCCTAGGAAGCCACAAACTAAATTAACAAAAGCACTCATCTACTTTCAACTCCTCTGCCCCTTCTGACTTGTCTCTTCTTGGTAGTTGCTGGACAGCATGGCATTCTTCTGATGGAAGTCCTCAGCGAGCTCTGGCATTAGCTGTAGGTGGCTGAGGTACCCGACAGAGTAGAAAGAGGATGAATTTTTTCAGTTTCACCGCATGAAATCTCTCTTAAAATTGAGCAGTTTCTATGCTTCGTTTCAATCATGTGCATATCTCAGGTCATTCAGTAAACTCATCCTGAGAAGTAATGAAATGGCTCAATAAAAGCTGCCACCTGACCCGCCAGGGCTGTTTCTGTGTCCTGCTGGAGGGGCCGCCCGCAGCAGAGCCACAGGAGATGCACCAGGTGGGAGTAGCCCAGGCAGGGAATTCTCCTGTCACAGAACACTTATCATTTGCTTTGATCTCAAATCAGGATAAAAAAGAAATCTAATTTTTTTTTTTTTAAACAGAATTTCTACAAATTCTACTTTGATATCACTCATATATTGTTTTTAAACCTTCTCTTTCCATTAAAAAAGCATCAAAGTGCTTTCTGTTAAAAAGTGCTGCAACGTGCTTCACTGTTTTCAACACAGGCAGTTAAATTGCTTATTTCGAGTCAAAGAACATACAGGGCAATGTGACAAATTATCAAAACTTGGAACAAAAAAAGTAAACTTGAAACAATAATCTTAAAATAGAAAACATAAAGAAACAAAACACAACACTTGATTTGCCTCAAGTAGATCAGGAAGAAAAAAAAATACAAAAAGTGTTTACATAGATGTGTTTTATGTTTAAATGACATTTTTATGGGGGAAGAAGAAGATGTGCCAAAGCATTTCCAGCCAGTTTTAGTCAGGAAAATAACTTTGGAAATACTACACTGAAACAAGGTCGTTTTGTCATTTTACTTTGACCAGGAAGGAAGACCATGTTGGAGTTTGGTTAAAAAGAAATCATGCCAGTGAGTTTTTATAATCCACTAAAATGTGGAATAAAGTCGTTTCAGAAGTCAAATGACACAGTAATGAATGAAAAGTCTTGGCTGTACTCAGGAAAATAACCATGCAGCAATGGCAGCCTTACAAAGTGATGACACACTGGCATGTGACTCAGAAATGACAAAAGCCAAGGAAATCTGACACAGGACCAACTCCAGCCCTGCTGGAGATTTACAGACTTGCTGATTTTAAGGTCAGAGGCAATGCTGTGATCTCACAGTCTAATGATTTTATCCCCAAATTTAGACACGAAGCTGCTATTACAGCCTTTTTAAAGATATGTAAAGAGTAAATATTCATGTAAAGACTTCAACTGAATAGGAATGTGTGAGGCTGGTTGGTAAGTTGGTGAATTACCCCATCTCCTCCCCCCAGACCATTTCTCTACAGCCTGAATGTGTCTGGGTGTAGGTTACAGCCTCTGGCTCATGGGGAGATACCAGCTGGGAACAACTTCTTTTGTCTGACCACCACCAATAAACCTAACGATCAGTAAGAGAAAGATTTGTTATCATCCAAAAATAAAAATAATTGTTGTTTTGAAAGATGAGACAATATTTCCCTCAATGGAAGAACAACTCTTCCACAGACAGAGCTGTATTTTGGCTACAGCCACCTTCATCTAGTTACAAACCAACCAGCCCCTTTTCTTTCATCAGCAGGAACCACATTTGCTTACGCAGAAGATCTGTCAGCAGACCGGAGTGAATAGATCAAATGGAGCTGACATGCTACTAAATCTAATATTCATCCTCATGCCTTTAGCATTCTGATCTACCCCTGCATTTAAAACATAGTTCTGCGGACTTCTTAAGTAATTATTTTTCAGTAACAGGCAAGACTTCCAACACATGGAGACTCAACAACAAACGCAGCAATTGATGCATAAATTAAAAGCTGATTGATGGATAGATAACACAGCTGAATCATTAAATTGCCATAGGATTGGGAAAAAACAACAGATCAGGCCCCTGTGTCGTGTCCCTCTCAGCAGACTGATGGATACGGAGCCAAACCAACAGCTAAGGAGACACCACAACTGCCAGGCGGGCGGTGGCTGACACACAAAGGCACGGGCAGGAGCTGGTGACCAGGGTGGGCTCCAGAACCATGCAGGGTACGAGGACACCAGTGGTCCCTCATCCCATCGCCCCTGGGTGTTCCCCCACAGCCTGTTTCCAGCCTGCCCTGGCACTGGGGCTGAAACCACCTGCAGTGCGGCCCCTGCTACAGCCTGAGGGGAGCAGCAGCGAGAGCCCTGCCCCAGGAGAGCAGAGCTGACACAGGGGCACCAGAAAACAGCTCTTTCTGGAGCAGAAGCACCAGGAAAAGGTGGATTGCAGGCGGAGGAGCTCCTGGGAGCAGCAGAGGTGGCCGTGTCCCCGGGAGCAAGCACAGATCTCTGTGACACCGCATCCTCCGGCGTCCAGCCCCGCTCGCCTCTCGGAGCTCTGCTGCTGGCTAGCGCCTGCAACCTCTCAAGTGGAAAAATGTAATTTTATTAAGGCCCTTCCAGCTTCAGATTCAGCATCTGCACTGCAGCAGAGCATACAAAGAAAGGTTATGAAGAATTTCTCATTACGGCCACGGGCGCAGGATTCATAACACCCCCCCGGCCAAGCTCTGTTTGCTTCCCTCTGTTAATAAAGCTCACGCTCGGTCCACCTGCCTCCCCGGCCCCTCGCTCCGCCGCCCACAGGTGCCCCAGCCCTGGGCCACCCGGCGCAGCATCCCCGCATCCTTCACGGGCGGGGAGCTCCTTCTGCTTTGCCTTCTCTAAATTCTTATTTCATGGGCACCTTCGTTTGCAAACCCGCTCGTGGAGGCCCAGAGCTGCAATTAATCCGTGTCACAGGAAAGATGGAGTGTCGGTAGAATTTATGACTGGCTCTAAGCCGTCGTGATGAGCTGGGGCACCTCAGCCCCCTGTGATATAAATGCCTCTGCTAATTGGATTGCGGGAGCTAATCAGAAGCTGGGGAGAGAATGGAGGCGCTCAGCCTCCCCGCTGCTGGTGCGGGCTGATAAAGCCGGCAGCTGCGCTCGGGAGGCGGCGCGGGAATTGCATCCCTGCGCGGAACTGCGCCCGGGCTGGCTACTCAGGGCGCCCGGGGAGCCTATTGCAGGTGCCCAGGGTGCCTGTCACGGGGCACTGGGGGTGGCTATCGTGGAATGCCTGGGGTGGCTATTGCAGGATGCCTGTGGTGGCTGCACAGGCAGAAGGAGGGAGGGAGGATGGAATCAGCAGAGGATGGTCTCACTGCCCACCCCTGCAATGTGCAGGGCCTGAGCAGGTGTGAGCACACGGGTGGGTGGGCTGCCCAGCAGTGCAAGGCTGGTGAAATCCTGCATGGTCTCAGCAGGCTGTACCCAGACAGAAGCTGTCAGAGAAGCTGTGAGTGTCCCAACTGGCCGCTCTGGTGAGCAACACCATGGGCGGTCCTGGGCCAGGGTCTCCCAGCTTGGCCAGAGTAGCAGACACCCCCGTGGCCCTTCTGTAGTCCTCTGAGTCCCCATTGCTGACCTCAACTATTAGAAAGGGGGCTGAAACACTCAATGATCCCAATACCATATCTCTCATTACCCTTGGTAGGTGCCTTTTCCCAGAAAGACAGAAAATCAGAGGGATGAAGGTGGAAGAAACAGCTGCTGCTCTTGCAGTAGAAGTAGGGTTGGCTACACCAGGAGCAAACTGGGCGAGCATCATCTGCTACATGCTCCTCACACGTCATGGGCTATGAGATGGTGGGCAGGCAGGTGGGAGATGGCTCCCAAGGATGGGGTCAGGATGCCCTTGAGATGGCTCCAAAGCTTTATAGCAGCTTCAAGCTCTGTGGTCAAACCCACCTCCTGACCAGGGTGGACCTGCTCACGGGGAGATGGTAAGAGCCCTGGCTGGAGAGGTCAGATCTGACTCCGCACCCACACGTGCACCAAGAGGGCATGCGCAGGTTCCCGCTGGAGAACGGGGTTGGTTTTGCGATCCAAGGCTCTTACACATTCAAATGGCTTTTCTGTCTTCTCCAAGTCCTTCTTATTGCCCTTTATTTTCCTCTCTGCCTTCCTTTCTTGCAAATACAAGGATTCGAAAGCAAATCCTGAAAATGACGACTAAAACCAGTAATCCCTCCTTACAGAAATACTTTTCCACCTTCTTAAATCTTTTTTTGGAGGCGCAAGGGAAAAATAACCCTTGTATTTATGCAAATTTAAAAGTGGCGTGTGATGATGGAAACAAAACAGTGCTGGACGGCAGCCAAGGCATGGCACCGACGGGGCCTCTCAGCTGCTCGCCTCCCGATTCTTCGGGGGAAGCAGCTGTAGAGAAATGAAAATACAGGAGCCCCGGCGCACACCCGCCGCCCGCCCGCGCACGCATTCCAGCACCCGTCACCTCGGAGGCGGCAGGACGCGGGCTCTGGCCAGGCACTGCCTGCAGCCGCTGCCCAAAGCACCCTGTCGTCCCCCACAAGCCTCCCTGTCCCGCTGCTCCCGATTCCCCCTTTCAGGAATTTACAAACATTTTCCGCAGATCAATATCTGTATTGATTATTCATTGTGAGCGAGTCGTGTGTCTTTGGTGATCCAACCTGGCAGAGTGAGCAGCCAAAGGCTGCTGCAGTTACAGAGGGAAAAAAAAGGAAGAAGAAAAAAAATCCAGAGAAGGCGAGAGGGACCCAGATCTTGCTGGGTTTGCCGCTGCCAGCAATGAGACGGATGGAGAGGAAGGAAGGAAGGAAGAAAATGGGAATGGCATGAAAAGCAAGGAAGAGACGAGGGAGCTGAGGAGAGAAAGCAAGAGCAGGAAAAACAAAGTCACCGCTGGAGAACCGGTGCCGGGGCACAACAGCAGCCTGGAGAGATTCCCAGCCTCGCACTCGCCGTTCTGCACACAGATGCGATGGACTTATTGCTCCGGGAGCAAAAAGTGACTCACGGTTTTGGTATCTGCTACGTAAGAGCTTTGGGGGGATTCCTTGGCTGGCTGACAGCAAGGGAAGAGAGCAGCAGCAGTGAGGTAAAACGCGATCCCTTCCTCCTGCCTTCCTGGGAATACGCGTCGCCCGGGCTGGCTGGAGCAGCTCCCTGCTCGCTTATGATATGCAAAAGGAGAATAATTAAAACCGCCAGCATCACTTGCAAAGTGAGTAAACACAAAGCCTTTCAAAACATGCTCTTCAGCTAATGAGAAGCTGTAATTTCTTATACTTAAAGGCAAAAAAAGACACTGATGAGACTCAGTGGAGTGTGTGTGCATGCGCGCCTGCGTGTGTGTGCATGTGTTTGTAGATATGAGAGAATCAGTTAATTGTTGATGATGTTTAGAAAAGGGATTATGAGAAAAGACACTGAAATGATGACAGGGAACATCTTGGATCAGAGCCAAAGAAATAAAATAATCAAGGACAATCAAGCCTGCAGCTCCGGAGAAAGCGCCGACTGCTCTGCCAGGGACTTGGAAGGAATTTCCCCGCGCTGCCGAGCTGCAGCTGGAATATGTGCCTGGCACCAGGAGGGAGAATCGCAAGGAGCGGTTCGCTTGGAGCATGAAACAACAGAAGAGAGAACTATGGAGCTGTGCTATAATTCAGAGGTTAAACAGCTTTGTCTGCTTATGTGTCAGCTGGAGACTCGGTTTTGCCCACACCTGACCTGCTCTCCCAAAACACAACTTGGGGAATTCTCGGGCTGCGAGCAGAAGCCGACGATCCTCCACCCGCCTCTCCAGAACCGCTGTGACGTTACGAAAACAAAGAGAGGGGAGCCCGAGGAATTAAGTTCTCCTGTGGCTGNGGGTCTGAAGTGTCTCCAGAGATGGAGAATAAAAGAGAACTATTCTTTCCATCAGAGCAATCATTTGAACATCTGATGTCTCAGGCTCTTGTAACAGCCACCATGTGAGAGACAGTTGAATTCCTCCAGCATAAATCTGCCACACACACACAAATCTGAGCAGCTTTGTTTTCATTCCAGTATGGAAAAGTCTTTCATGTTTGGTTAAGAAAAAAAAAACAACAGGGGGGGAAGGGGAAAGTGAAGTTGTGAAGTTGGTAGTAGCTGGAAGACTTAGGAAGCTCCAGCTTGTAGGGAAGTCTGCCTGCCCTCCACCTTCTAGGACAGGGAGTGAGGATCCTCCAACTCCTCCTGGGTCTCTGTTTGCCTGGGGATGCTTCTGCTGGGCTGGATGCAAACACAGTTGGCAAGGAGAACTCAGAATCCAGCTGGGATCTGGCACAGCATGGACAGGTGGGATTGGATCTCTATAACTATACTGATGTGGGTCTCTCTCCATCTTTCTCTGCATATATAATTAAATCTACTTATGCATATAAATAAGAATTTAATTGTGATAAATCCAAACTGAAATGAAAAATTGCTTGTCAGTTTTGAGGACTTCATATCTTGCTGACCAGTCTCCTGCCTAACTTAGTTCTGAGCCTCTGATAGTCTAAGAAAGTCCTAAACTCTCCTCCTGCACTGGTAACTTATCAGGAAAGACCCAAAAATATTAATCTGCACATTTCTGTCTGAACCCTTCACTGCTGCTGTCTGCATGTAGGCAGTTGTATGGTTCAAACAAAACATGTTTCTTCCCTCCTTTCGTGGAAATAACAAAATGCTGACATTTGACACATTAAATTGTACAAGGAAGCTGGATGTGCCTGTTTTTGAAAAGCACCAGTTTTGTTTTTCCCTCTCTTCAGGAACCTCCCTGAAAATTTGACTGAATTCCAATTTCTTCAACAATTGGCCAAGACGTAATTCCCAAATTTCCCTTCGCATCTCTCCCCACTGAACAATATCCTACTTCCACTGCTAACTTTTCTGGGAATCTTTATCCAGACCACAATAAGCTCAGTATCTTCAAGATGGAAATCCACAGCAGCTTTTCTTCTGCCAACCCCTGACCATCAAGACTTCTTTTTTTCTGTTAAAGTCCATGTTAATGTCAACATTTCTGTTCCTCCAACTGCAACTGGGTTGCTATTGACATGCATCCCACACATCCAGACCCTTGGGTATTGTTTCCCTGTGCTGAATCTTCAGTCCTCATCCCTTTCCCTTCAGCCTTCGTTGCCAAGAATCTGGTTCAGACTGTGTTTATCTCAGGTCCTAACTGCATTTCTTTTCCAGTTTACCCCTCCACACTGTGCCATGAAATAATTAAACACAACTTCTGAGAAATCCTTCCTGTACTTTTTCCTGACCACTTAAGAGGACTAGAAATCAGATGAAGATGTGAAACTCAAGCTCTTCTTTCCCTATTCCACATTTCTTTCACTCAGATGTCTTCCCCTTTGCCACATCCCAAAGCCTTTTTTAATCAATTTACAAAGGTTTCACTTTCATTCCCACCTAAAAGTACTCCATAAAATCTCCAATTATTCTGCTGTAAAGAATTAGTGATTTTTATGCTTATCTTACAGAGTTGGCCCTTTTTAACCACTGCTTCCAGAAGCTAATGGCTGAGGAAACCTCTCTAACCTACACATGGGAACAACACTCTGGATAACCTTACTCACTGCAATTTAACCTTAATTAGATAAACAAACCGAAACCATTCACAATCTTCAAAACTTCTCCTAGACTCCAACCAGCCCTTATCATTAAACTTTAATTGCAAACACTGCTGATAGTGGTGAAATGTTGCTCCTTGCTAGAGATTCCTACAGACCACGGCTGGATGGGGGACCAGAGAGTTTTGGAGCCACTGAAATAAAACCAGATTTTCACAGTAGCTTCTGAAAGAGCCTTGTGCCAGTTAAAAGTTAAAAAAAAAGAAGTATTTTGGGAAATCACACAAGAACTGTCTATCATCTGTGCCAGCACATCACCCAGGTGATGAGCTACAAATACATCCCCACTCTTTTTCCAGTATTGAAATAAAACAGAGGGAAATTACTAAAAATACACTACGTTATGCTAGAAGATCAAGACTTACTGAAACTGAAGAACAAACCTGGAAAAATCTTAGCAAATAGAAAGGCTGTGACTGCTGGGGGTGAGAAATCTCTTCCTTGGATGTTAATCAGTAATTAGTCCATTATCTTACCAGCTCTAAGTGCTGCTGGACTGGTGCCACAGCAGCTACACCAAGTGTCTGCAGTGCGGGATGGGACTGGGTCTGACTGGGACAACAAAAATACTCCTATCAAGCTTTTTCTGTGACCCATAATCTCTGAAGTGGGGCTTTGTTATCCTTGTTTGTTCCAGTGGAAGGTGTTACAAAGAAATCCCAGTGATGGGAAAGGATGTGACTCGCCAGCTTCAGAAAACCAGAGTTCTGGGGTGCTATTAGCAAATGTGCAGCCTTGGTCCTGCTTTCTCTGCACTTACTGAAGAGCAATTACCAATAAATAGACAATTACAGCAATACCCTAGAAGAAAATCTATAGCAGCCATATGAACAATGGCATTTTCCTCGCCACAATGGGCTGAAATCAAAGCCTTTGGCTTAATCACTGAGTCTGTTCTAGATCCAAAGGGAAATGGGACTGGCAGGGAGAAGAAAGCTCCTCTTTGCAAAGGCAGGTAAGGGGGCCAGATTCTCCTGAACCTGATGGGTCTGCCCAGAACTAGAGCTGTTGGTTCTGCTTCCTGCAGTTGGTTAAGGATTTGGAACTCTCCTGGAGGCAAGTAAGCCAGAGAGTATCTTGTTCTGTGGTAAAATAAAATTCTACCTGCTTGTACCAGCTGTAGTATTGTTAAAAGTTCCAGTTCTGTCCAACAAAAGCCAGTTCTCACAGGGACAGCACAAGTGCTATTTTCCTCCTAAGGCTCTCTTCTTGCCAAACTCCAGTCTACGTGCTCAGTGCTCAGGTAGCTCAGAAACATTTCTTAGTAACAGAAATCTGTACCACTGTGAGGTTCTCCTGAAGCACAGCACTGCTCTGCTTGGACTGAAAACTCAGGAGGAAAAATCACAGCTTTGAAATTAAAGTTTCTCAGAATTAGAAGCAAGCTAAAAAACAGTAGATACAGTGAAAACAGGTATGCCCCCTGGATTCCAGCAACTATACAATTTCTACCCATTTGGCCTACAAATAAATTAAAGATAATAATAATGCTATTATCAGTAAAATCATGGGCACAGCTCCCCTCTTGTCGAGGGCTATTTGTCGGTACCTACCTACCTACTATAACCAAACAGGCTTCTGCCTTGTTTCCACCCCTGCTAATCCCATGGTTTGCTTTTCACTGTGTGCTCCTGTCTCCAGAATTAAACTACAGTTCCAATTAACTCAGATGCTCAGGACAACCACCCACCAAATTACCTGATATGTGCACTGGCCACCTTTATTCTGCTTCACCCACCCATCCACCAGGTTTGATTTCTCTGTCTCATAGCCCAACCTTCCCACTGGATGAAGCCCCTCTGATGAAGTTGTGAGGTTGGGGGGATCCCCTCAGATACTTTTTCTGGCGTGGTCATGAATGAAAACAGTCACAGATTGGTCCCCAAGCAGATTCTATTTGTAGAACTCTTGCAATTTGCAACACAACGAATGCAGTGAAGGCATAATGGCATGAAAAGGTCATCACAACCATCGTGTTTTCTCTGCAAATTGTTTCAAAACGTCTCCATTTCAGCCTCCCTTGTCTCCCTTTCTCTTCCACCTCCCTCACCTTCCGCCTGCTTTTCTGTTCTCTCTGCCTTCCACCCACCTTTCTCTCTCATTCTCAGATCAAAGGCCAGAACACTGACCCCAGGGAAGGTGGGATTTCTGTTAATATTCCTCACCCAAATCTTTGGATTCTATTTACAACATCTGAAGAACATCACGCACCCCACACACAAAGGATACCAAGACATGAAAAGTTTCCTGACTAAATGGGGACAAGTCAAGGCTTCACTCAGGATCCTCTGAGACACTAAGAGCACACAGAGAATCAATGTCTTTGCCCATCACAAAATTTCCCAAGGTTTCAATTTAATTTATAAGTCTGATGATTCTCAAGAAATTGAAGTGCACGCTCGTTGTTGTAAACAAAATACTTCAGACCAAAACGCACAAAGAAAGCAAGAGAAAAAGCTTCCATAAAGGACAAAAACACCCCCAAAAAAAAGTGAATAAAGGAAAAAATCCAACTCCAAGCTTACACTTCTCAGTTTTTCATCTAGAAGATAGTGATGGGTACTTTTGGAAGCCCACAGTTAATCATTCTATTGACATCTGCACAAGGTTTGATACTGCAGAGTACCCCAGATATTAAGAATGACTTCATAATGACTCAAGATACACAGATATATTAAAACTAGCTACTTCACAGAGACTCACTGAATTCTAGTTACATAAAAAATAATTCTGAATGAAATTACTACCCTTGGAGCATCGGTGCTTTATTTCAGTGCCAAATATAATGGTGGAGAGACTGGTAGGAAGAGAAGGGATATTTTTTTCCCCATGTTCAGGAAGATGTTGTTTTTTTTCTGCCAGCACAACACTGAGAAAATGAATATCTAATTGAAACACCATCTGAATATGATTTACTTGCAACAACTCACATGCAAAACAAAACAGGTCAGGAGTCCTGTTATTTTCTGATCTTTCCTTACACCTGTTTGAATATGACAGAGAGTCAAGGGACAGTTGTCCTGCTAAGATGGAGCTAAGGGCACTAAATCTGGCCTGTTCTTTAATGACAGCAACTGACAGTTAGGGTCAACATAATAATTAAATAACAGCCCTGATGGTTCCTCTCCCATCCACACAAAACTACCTCCTGACAAGGTATCAGCTTGAAGACATCTGGCAAAAAAACAAACCCATGGGTGGTCTTGTTCAGAAAACACCTTTCCATTCATCTTACTGTGTTGAAAATAACTGGAGCCAACTTTAATAACCAGCAAATCAGGTGGTAGGACACACTTTGTGCAGGTGGCATTTATAAAAACCCACAGAGCCCTCAGAAGCAAGAGCACGTGAACACTGCTGCTCACCAGAAAGTGACACAGAGCACTCTCAGATCCCTGCCTGAGAACAGCACGGTTGTATTACACGTAATCACATCTCTTTTAATCCATGTTATTTACATTACACGTCCCGGGAGGGCTACCAACACTAGAAATCTCTTCTGCAAGGCTTAAGAAAATTAGGTCATAGAAGATCTCCCTACCTCGGGGTGGAAACGTGGAGATGAGGTCTCAGGATTCAGCGCCAACAAGTGGAGCGGAGGAGACGGTTCCTAGTCAGACTGGGAAAGCTGCTCCAAACTCTCCAGAGCAATGCCTGCAAATGAGAGAACACCGGGTAAATAAACAACCCTGAAGCATCTGGAGTAATGCACCAGAAGAAGCAGGCGTTTGTTTGCAGCAGAGAGCTGTTGCTATTGTTTATCTGTGTTCAGCTCCAGCTCAGTCAACACACCCCTCCTGCAGCTGAGGGCTGACCTGTAGCATCTTCACGGGACAGGTACATTCAAGGGTCTAACAAAACATCAGCTGCATATTCCAGTGCACTTCCCAGCTTCCTGGCTTAACACAAGACACTCCATCAGCTACATCTAGGTGGCCTTGCCAGTAGAAAACCCACAGGTTTTATCTGTACCATGGACTCGAACTCATCCCTCAGCAAACACAGAAGTTCTGTGCCCTCATTTTTCCATCCTCCCCACTGCAGCTCGGCGCTGTTTTGCACGTAACAAGCAGGGGATTAGACACATAGAGCAGGAAAACAAAGGCAGCAAAGAATTAGGAGAAACAGCTGGATTCATCAGAAGCCTTCTGCTTCCCAAGGAAAAGAACCACTCGGGGTGCATCCAGACGGATGACCAAACAGAGGGTGGGATGCAATCAGTGTCAGGAGGTCTCCAGGAGGGGAACTCCTCCATGCCAAGGGTGGTTCTTGTTGCAGTCACACCTCTGCAGCTGTCAGAATCTAGAACAGGCATTACAGAAGCCTGAAATATTATTTTCCTCTCCCCAGTTTGTTACTACTCTACCTACCACCTTCTCGGAAGGTAGCTGATGGGGAGAGAGAGCAAGCAGAGCTCCAGCACGGGCCTGGGGGAGAAATCCTGGCCAGTGGGTGGTCAGAGTCACAGGCTGCACCTAAGACTGTGCCCTGCCCATCTGCAAACCCACACCATGGGGACAGTGATGCCTCACCCTGACTTCACCAGCTTCAGCCTGCAAGTGGGTGGTGCAGAATGACACAACTATGGGACGTGCCCGTGTGTGAGACACGACAGGTGAGAGGCTAAAACAGCACGGATTCAAAGCCTGGTTTAAACACAAACAACAGAAAAAGGAAGCGATCTGAAATAAAAAAGGCACTTTCTGAAAAACTGAAGTTGTTTCCAAACAATGCAAACAGAAGGGGACATAAATCTATCAAGCCAAATGCAAACCCATGATAAGCGGGTGAAAACAGGTCCCAAAGAACAATTGTTGGGAGTTATGAGAGCTAATAACAACTTCTCAAACACAAAAGCAGGAAGCCTGTCAGTCACCTAGAGCAGCTGATGGATGATCAAGGCGTAAAGGGAGGAATTAAGAAAGATAAGGACACAGCAGCAAAATTAAATGAACTCTTTGCAGTGCTGTTCTCCATGGAGGAGGTCAGGGAGGTTCATGCATCAGAGCCACCAATCACCCGAGGCAGAAGGGACTGCCTCCAGACTTTCAAAGGGCTCAGATACCAAGCTGCTGAACTTTACTCCTTCCCTTCTATCAGAGGATCGGAAGGTGGCAAATCTTGACAACAGGCTTTGGCAGCAGGCATGGGAACTGCAGACCAGAAAGTCACATTTCCAGAGCAGGCTGAAGGGTAGAAAACAGTCAGAGATGAGTAAACACGGAGCCTTGGGGAGGAGTCTCAATGCCAAGAGAGTTTAGATGTATAGATCTGAGTTGTCTGAGGGAGGAATGAGCCCTGCTAATGCGGGAGATTTGAGCTGATATGGTGGAATCAGATTTTCTAAAAGCCTTTCTAGAACATCCCTCACTAAAGGTTCTTAAGGAAACTAAACTGTCATGGAGTAGGGAGGATTAATCTTCCTGCAAATTCCCGATAAAAAAAAAAATAGGGAAAAAAGGTACGAACACAACATTAGCAGGGGAGGGGAGCAGAAATTCTGCGCTGCTTCAGCATCCTCATAAATAACCTGGGAAGAGGAGATAGTGAAGTGACACATAGCTAATGGAGTTCACACACACAAGAGTTTTTCACGAAAGTCAAGTTTAAAACTAACTGAGAAGAGTTCCTGAAAAATCTCACGGAGCTCGGTGCCTGGGAGATAAAACTCCACCCTGTGTCCCTGGCTGGAGGGATGCTGGCTGGAACCAGGCATTTCAAATCTGCCTCTTTTTAAAGGAAGATACTTCTTAGCTTTAGTAAATGGGTTGGGTTTGGGAACAACTTGATACCGGTACCAGTTGGACTAGCAGGAGAGGAAAGATTAAGCCCTAATTCTGCCTTTTTTCACCTCCCCACACAGACTAGCATCCCCCATCCTCAGGGAACTCTTAGAGGAAGAGCAGAGAAACAGAGAGCTGAAGTTTCTCATCGTGGCCACATAGCAGGATTAATTATTTGGGCTTGGGGAGATATTCTGGGGCCAGCTTCCCCCAGTCTTGGCAGTTCAGTGGTACAATAGCCAGCTGCTCAAAAAGACAGAATAATGCTTCACAAAAAGCAGTTTAACTTATTTTCTTAATTGTAGGTGGATTCCTATTTATGCTAATTCATAACAAACTATGAACCACGTTATGTTAGGTCCCAGTGCAGTGCTGCAGGAAGATACCCAATGATGAAGTTTTAAACCCTGGTTTTATCCCCAAGTGTGCCCAGCTAAGGGGCCCTGAGCAGAGCAGAGCAGGTGTCTGAGTGTGCCTTCGACTGCCAGGCTGGGGCATTTCAGCTTTCATTGTTTCTCAGCAATTGTCTCTTGTTATTGCTGTACACAACTGGGGTTTGTGCAATATTGAAAATCAATAAAAGTTAAAAAATCTTGTTCAGATTCTGGCTGTTTTAAACCCGTTAGCCCAGGTGCTCCAGGACAGCCAGGGGTTAGCCACAGGAGCCGTGGTTTGGTGAGGATGACTACAGGGTCCTGCCAGCAGAGCCTGTGTCCCCAGTCTGGCCAAGGACATGGTTTCAAGGCATCCCAAGCAGGTCTGAGGTGGCATCACCCCCTGCCACAGATGCTCTGGCTCACGAGGAGGGAAAGTGCAGGCAGCTGTGGCAGGGGGTGCTCCTGGGCACAACAATGCATCTCACAATTCCCTCGTGTCCTCCTGCCGGTGCCACAGAAAGCAGGCATGCTCACAGGTGTGCAACGTGCCACCAACAGTGCTGCTTCCTTACGTATACAACAAACTCAACGGACTAGAGGTAGGAAAACACCCCACACCAACTTATTTACACTCAACCCCTGATTAGGATTGGGATATAGATGCTACATGAGGTAATGAGCAGGATGAGATGAGAACAGGGGAGCTACTTAAAGAGATTAAGGGATTCACTCTGGTGTAATTGAAAGGACCAAAAGCCTCATTGTGGCCATTAACAGCTCGAGGAAAAGGAGCCTGATCTGCTGCAGCATTAAGCAGTGAAACCAGCCAGAGGTGAGTGTCCAGAGAAGGGAACAACCAGACAAAAGGCAGGAGACTCAGTTACACACAACACCCCAGCCCTGGTGAGCTTTGGGACCATCTCATCACATCCAGACACAGAGGCATGAAATGACTGCTCAGTTCTGGTTTGATGACTGGCCAGCCAGAAAGAATTCTTTCGTATTAACTGTGAACATTAAAATTCCCAAAACAAACCTAAAAAATACTTTTGTTTCAATAAGAATATTTTGCTCAATTCAAGCAAAGTCTTTCATTTCAGACTGTGTTTGTTTTTGTTTTTTTTTTTTAAAGAAACCTGCCATTTCCAAACCTCGTTAAACAAAACAGAGATGCTTCCATTTTTCTAAGGTATCTTAACTTTTGTTCACCCTTCTGCCAATTACCAACTCTTAAATTCTGAAAATAAACTACTTTAGGTATGTCCTGGGTCACTGGCCAGCGAGACTTTGCACCCATGGGAGGGCAGGGAGAGGTGCTGGGCTTCCCATGCACCTTCTGTGGAGAACAGTCATGCAATAGCACGATAACCAGTGAGTGGTTTATTTACAAACACAACGTGCATCCACACTCACACCCCGGGGCACACAGAGTGATGGGCATGGCCCTGCCCAGCCTCCTGGGCACAGCTCTCTTCACTTCCAACACTGCAGCCACACCGTGCCAGAGCCCTGCCTTGCACCAACGTGTCTCCTGACCTCAACATCACATCGTCATGTTCTCCTGCTGATAGATCTGGCTCCACAGTTTGGAATTCTTCGGGAATTAAAGCCTTACATAAACATCATTTAGCTTTATTGCAGTATAATAATGATCTTTAAATGACTTTGCAAGATGTTCTGTCATCTTTTTTCTTTTCAGTGCGTATTATTGTACTGTCACAGTCTCCTTCCCTCCGCAGCAGCCCAGTCAAAGCAACAGATATGAAGGTAAACATGACTGAGAAGGTACAGAGTGAGAAGTGGCCCCTGTCCCAGGTTTATAACTTGCTTTTCCAACCCTCCAGCTGCTCTGCAGACAGGCCGTGCTAATTGTGTGACAATTTGTGTACTCTTAAAACTAAAATATTTTTTGGTTAAAGAAATGCATAAATTATTTATTCATTTGTATTTGCATTTAAATAGTTGAAAAATGTCCAAATTAACTGCTTTGAAAATCGTTCCAAAATTTCCCCCTAGGCTGTGACCTTGTGGCCAAGTTTAATCTCAAAGCAAATTGAAAGCAAGGTTTATAACTGCGACGTCCAATGGCTCTGAATGTGTTTTGCTTCAGAGCTTACTCTTTTGCCAGCTCAGCTCAGCGCTTGCTCCGAGGCCTAAAGGGTGGGATTCAAACTTGGGTTTTCCACCAGGGCACCCAAACTGAGCACTGACAGCTCGAGATGTTGCTGGAGAGGCTTTGCCTCGTGCTACCTGCTGGTTCCCAGAGCTGCTGCTTGTGAAGTTTAGCNCCTGCCCCCAAAGCCAGAGAGCAGCCCCTCGAGGCACCAGGCTGATGCCCCAGCCCGACCACTGAGCTCCAAAGCCAAACATCATCTTCTTGTGTCCTACAGCAAGCCTGGCTGCCTGGAAATGGCTCTTCCTTTGTCACAAATCTGCTTTCTGCAAATGTACAGAAGATTAATTCACTGCACTTTCCCTCGCAAGGAAAACTTCTGTGAGGGAAGGGAGGATGCACGGCTACCACTCTGAGATCTCAGCCTTCAGTAAAGTGTCAGAAACCAGTGAGGAAAGTGCTTTTCTGACAACATCAGCCTTCCCAACATGCTCCCAAGAGGAATGGGAGCTCCTGTGCTCCTGACTGTGCTCCTTTCAGGAACACAACGAAGAAAACAAACAGAAGAGGACAAAAGGCAGAAGACTTCAGCTGCCAAACCTTCAGTGGAACAGGCATATAAGTGAAGAAGTACCCAAGAGGTTTTGTTTATTTAATATCTATTTTAAATTAACAGGAGTTCATCTGACCAAGTCAGGAGAGCAGGACATAGGTGGGCTTGGGGTCCCTAATTCAGCAACCAACTCAAAGCCTTTCTGGAGAGCATCCACTCTTTGGGATGCTTCCAAGATGGGACTGTGTCAGGAGCACGTTCCTGAGCAGCAGGCTCCTCGTGCCCGCCCGTGCCGTGGTGTTTCAGGTACAGGAGGAGCTGCTGCTGCTGGGGCTGTGCTGTCACTGCAACACACCAACCTGGCACTGCACACCACAAGAGATCAGTGAACGTGTTGCTGAAACAGGGGTGAAAAGGAGCTGTCACACTGTGCACAGTATAATTGCTATTTCTTTTATACCATTACAACAGTGTGTGATTCTTTAACAAAACCTCAGAGAAAACAACCCAAATACTCCCTCTCCCCAAAATACTCCTATGAAAATTTATATAAAACAAAACCAATTTACTAACAAATGCAAAGATATTAACAGAGAGACCTGGAAAAGGATCATCAGGCACTTCAGCTCCCTGAAATAAGGGCCAGTTTAAAAAAATGAAGATAGGAAAAAAAAAATCAAATGCCAGTCAAGAAGACAGGAGTGGACTGGTAATTTCTCTGTCACAGAAGGTTGGCAGGAGGAGAGCAAGCAGAAGTACTGGACAATCCCAATGGATGGCACTTGGGGACAGCACTAAGAGACCATCAAAGCCTCCACTGCTCCCTTAGCTCCTTCTGGCTGCAAGGTCTCCGGGTTAGAGCCCTCCACAAACAGAGATCTCCACACAACCTCTCCTCCTGGCTCGGGGGCATGTAGCACACGCTCCAAACACAGGAGACAGGGATTTAGTCAGGGATTGTGTCAGATCTGGGACAGAGGGTGGGGTGCTGGCGGGGAGCAGCACTGCAGCAGAACGAGGATCCCTGCAGCACCCCAGAGATGCTCCCCTCGCCTTCCCCCTCTCCCCTTCCTCCAGCGGCGCTGAAATAAATAGCACCAGCTACCTGCCTGCTTTTCCCTCCTTCCCCTTGGAGTCATTTGCTGCTCTCGTTTCAACATTCCCCATTTCTGGGGCTTTTTCCAGCCGTGGAAGGGGTGAGGACCGTCCCCATCCCGGCAGCCGGCGGGGCCGGGCGGCACAAAGGCAGGCACCGGCAGCCGAGGCGACGTCTCCGGCATCTGGCCGTATATATCTTCTGTAAATAACCCTCAGTTTTCACATGGATTATTTAGACTTTCTGATGAAACTGCAGAAATGTCAATGCGGTGCCCGAGCGCCCAATCAGGCGGCGGCTGCCTGACCCCTGCCCTCCTCCTCTCCAGCACGGCTGCTATTATCTTCAAGGGGAAAAACCCTCCTTGTCTCTCGTTATACCTTTTCTTATGATCTAGGATTCTGTTAATAATGACTCCGTGTTACATAAAACAGATACATTAATGTCACCGAGTCCCAAAAGTACTGAATCAAGCTGACTCCTTCAGAAAGGAAGAAAGTAATAGATACAAGCCAGGCAAAGCCTTAATAAGAGCGCGGATCCTAAGGATGGGAAGAGCTCCACCAGATCGCTTTCTCCCTCCCGTTTGAAACGGGGCATTTACAGGGCCACGCGGGCAGAGAAGATCAGAGCAGAGCAGGATGACTGGGAACACGTTGTCTGAGCCAGCAAATCATCCCAGTGCTGCTGCCTGACGCCCGGGGGTCCGGTGCCTAATGGGGAGAGGAGAGGGGGCGACTGGGCAGCCCCGAACCTGGCACTCGCCTCTGCCCCCGGAGGGGTGGTGCTGCCTCAGAGCATCAGCTTTGGGGAGAGGAGCTGCTAGGCTCAGTTTAGAGGGAACCAGGCCAAGCTCTGGACCTACGCAGATGGATGAGACCATTTTGATTCCTCTACATCTGGAGCAGATGTTACAATTAAAAGCAACACCCAGTGATTGTTAGTGCTAGCAAATGCTAAAATAGAACAAAACCTCTGATCGTTGCTATGAAGATATTTAGGGGCAAAACTATCAATATCTGAAAGCTTCAGAGAAGAAAACCCAGGGTATCTGCTAGAGAACACAATGCAAGAACGCTGGGATCAGGAAGGAATGCTGGGGGGCGGGGGTTAACCAGCTATAGACAGAGCAGAAATTTTCATTTCCACCGTGATGAACTTCAGAAAGTAAGATCTTAAATCCAAGATGAGGTATATGAACAGCATGTTCTGTAGAGTGGCAGCCACTAACACACATCAAGGTGAATTTGGCCTAGGGAAAACATAGGGAGAAAACAAGGTACCCTGTGGAGCCACATCTTGGTGCTCCAGGAAGGTGAAACCAGGGCAGGAAAATGACATCAGCCATGAGGAGCCAACTGACAGGACAACTCGGGAGATCACTCCTGTGCATATGGACAAATAGGGAAAAATATAAATTAACAGTAAAGCCCAAGAGACAGACTTCAGTTTCCTTCTTCTGCCTGGCCCATTGTGCCCAGAGACCACAACACGCTGAGCTCTGGAGAAGATCATCCCAGATACAACAGGCTATGGACATGGAGGGGCAGCTGCAAACCAAGTAAAACCTAAGACTGTTGAGTAAGAGAGGGGAAAAAAAGGGAAAAATGAGCAAGTAGAAGGTTACTCCTTAGGAAACCTCATTACATCAACTTTTACCAGTCTGTTCTGCAACAGAAAATACCTCTGACAACAGACAGAGCCTGCGGAGCAGCCCTGTGCCAGTGCTCAAGTGCCATTTAGACTCATCTGTACAAACAAATTCAAATTCAAGTCCCCTGACAGAGAGTCTCCAGAGTATTGGATCTATTAAAATTTGTATTTTGCAATTACTTCAGTTTACTTTGCTTCTTTTCTAGGTTTTATGCTAAATTACATGGATGGAGGATCATGCTTCACTTAAAAAAAAATAAATCTATTTTTTTCTGGGTTGTGCCACTGTTAGAACAAATTTTAAACGGGGTAATACGATCATCATCATTTTGATTGATAGGTTCACTTCAGACCAGTCTGTGCATGTTTAATAGAGCAAAATCTGACAATCTACTAATTTCTAATTTACGAATAAATAAAGTACATGACACATTAGCCATTTTTCTTCATTCAGTGCTGTAAGGTGCTCAAACAGGGATGAGGTTTGTGTGTACCCAGCCTACCCCAGCACAGCAGCCACCACCCTTCCATTTCTTCGGGTGGAAACATTCACATCACCGTGTCTCTGCTCCGTGGTCATAAAATGGACATGCCCATTTTTGATCTCAGAAGTGGCTGGAGGATTAATTTGTGAACAACCAAAAGTATAATGTAAGTGCTAAGTGCAATTATTTTAAGTGCTAAATACCTGCCGATGATGGCAGATAGGAGTAAGACAGCACTGAGGCTGCAGTGCTGGGGTGTTTCATTATCGGAGGGACAATGCTGGCCCTCAAAGCATGCCAGGCATTTTCCAGATCAGAAGAAAATGTGATCCCTACTCGGAGAGTGCCTAATCTAAAAAGTCAAAGATGAAAAGAGGGAAAGGAACTCAGGATACAAAGGAATCTATGTAGTGACAGGTCCCAGCTTGTCATTTTAATTAAAAATATGCTAAATCCTTCTTTTTGCCTCTTTCAGCCCTCTCATCCAGGCTCTAAGCTTCAATTCCACTGTCCGCATAACCTTCCCTAATCGTCCATGGCTCCCCCCGTTGGGAACAGGGATGCGGAGGGTGCGACCGTGGGTGGGACAACAGATCCAACTGATCCGGCCCAAAGGCCTCTCAGAGAGCCACGTGTGTCCTACCAACAGGAGCCCTTAATTCAGAAGCTTCTCAGAAAAATCCTGGAGCACTGTCTGCTCCCACACACCCGCTGCACCACACGGTGCCCTTTCCCAGGGGGCTCCAGCGTGTCTTCACTTGGACAGGAACCTCCGAGCCAAACACTGAAAACAGCTCCTTTTCCAACAACCATGGAGTGAGCCAACGGTGCTGCGCGAGTTTAAATCCTCCAAGAGTTTTAGCAGGGGTTGAGATGCCACCTGCCCCCTTCCCAATGCCTTCTTCCCGTTGGCTTGCCCCCAGACCCGAGGCAAACGCCTCCCGGCGCAGCCGCCTGCGCTCCCCGCCTGCCCCCCGAGCCCAGTGGATATTCCTTCAGATGTCTAACAAGCGTTGAACACAACTGAGGTTTAGAGAGAGACAGAAATCAATACTGCAGCTTCCACCAGTCACGCTGAGGGATTAGCCGTCCCGAGGAACAGCACAGACGGCTGAATAGGAGAATCATGACTCCGAATAATGCCAGAGGTTTATGAAGCTGGAAAGCAGCCTCTGGCCTTGATAACCTCCAGCTGGCCTGGAAGAAAAGCAGGAGGTGGAAGCATGCCCTGTAGCACCGTCCTCCCCTCTGGCACTGGCGGGAGCTGGCCCCAGTGACCCTCTGTGGCACACTAGGGAGGCACTGAGGGCAGGGGACCGCCCGGGTCCACCCGTCACGCTGGGCACCATGTGGCTGTTGGTGGGCAGGGGACCACCCAGGTCCACCCGTCATGCTGGGCACCCTGTGGCTGTTGGTGGGCAGGGGACTGCCTGGGTCCACCCCTCATGCTGGGTACCACGCAGCCATCCCTGCAGCTGGGACACGTTTAGGCTCTGAAGCTTGCAAGGGAGCAACAAACATCAGGAGAGATGCAGTGTGGGTGAGATGCAAAGACAAGGAGCTGATCCTTTAACTGCAAACCTGGATCATCATCCCAGTGTGAGAGGAGAGGGAGAGGCCATGGAAAACTGCTTGGCTCATACCATCACCAAAGGAGGCCCCACAAGCCCCTAATAACGAGAGATACAGGATCCTGTGTCCCTGCTAACAAGTGCCTCTGTCTTAAGAAATCCAAGCCCTCTTTGATCCGGGAACCATGCAAGAAGCATCTATTTTTGATGGGCTGAGGCAGGGTTAAGATAAGCACTCAAACAGCAAAGTCCTTTTTAGTTTAGCAGGCATCATCTCATTCTCTGTGGGTTTGAGCTGAGGACTCGCTGCTCCCTGCTGCTCTCACTTTTGTTGTTTTGGCTGCTGTGTGAGGACTCCAAAAGCTGCAGGCACGAGTTTCTCTTTCCATTGCACAGGTGAGCAAATGGGGACTACAAAGGGGAGGAAGGAGCAGAAATGTTCAGAAGGTCTTCAAGGTTTTCTGAGGCATCAGTTGCTACCTGCATCGTTTGAGAGAGGTCTTTAATGACCAGCCCAGAATAAGGTTTCTGGGAGCACTGGGTGAATACCTGCTCCCCAACTTCCCCCCAGAGCCCACACAGTCACAGTTTGCTTCACTGCCCAGGAAAAGTGTCACTGAGTGTCCGTGGGACTTGCCAGGTCATTCTGTGAAAGCAGATGGATTCCTCACCATCCACATTCACCCACAGTGAGACCACAGAGGTGGAGCAGAGCAGACAAAGCTCAAGTAATATGCAGAAAGATGACTCAAAGTAATTGCTGCTCACAAGCCTCTATAAAGCACAATTTTATTTTATTTTTTTTAAATTTAGCTGGTTTTTTTCAAGCGAATTAACACAGGGTGGGGGGAGCAGAAAGGTGTCAATGTTTCTCAATACAGCAGCTGAACATGAAGATCAGCAGCAAGATGCCTCTTCCACAGATCTCCTGACAGCAACCCCCATTTCTGACCCAAATGCTTCTATTACTTCACTTCCCCCAACCAGGCACATTCATCTCTCCTGATGTCCAACAACTACAACTAAAGATGCTGTGGAACCACACTCTGCCAGAGATGCTCACACAGCTTCCCTCTGCATTTCAGAATGGTGTCTGGCCTGCTAGATATTAACATTTATTTACCACAACTGAAGCTTGAATAAATCCCTGACTTCCAACATGTCTGCGCCCTGCTGCCTGGTCACGCAGGACCATCAGTGCTCTGAACTTCAGCTCAAAGCTTCAGAGCTGCTTCAGAGCTGCTTCATTTTAGGAAAATCCAGCCATTTTTAACACCTCAACCAATTATTCTCAGGAAAGGATGTTAGAGTGGCCGCAAATCAGCAACGTGCCAGCCTGGGCTGTGACTGCAAATGGGCTCTGGGAGCGACGTGACAGCCCGGGGCAGCGGTCACACTGGTACAGCTAACACAGGGGAATACTGTCTGCCCATTAACTCACTGGAACCTGCCCTTTTGGCCCAGAGGCCGTGGCAGAAGCTGTGCCATCAGCCCGCCCTCGCCCGGCGGGGAGGCCACGCTGGTTTAACCCAACCCACGGTGGGCACGGGGCTGCGAGTGGGACAATCTCTGCCTCCCTGTGCCGGCCACGGTGAGGTCAGCCCCGTCTGCATCCCTGCGGGCTGAGCACAGCCCCCAGCACGGGGAGCATCCCTCCCTCCCGAGACCATCTATCTGTCCCCATCCCCACCCCCAGCGCTCCTTCTCCCGCATTAACCTAAAATACGAGCGCATGTGCTGGCCCCCCAGAAACCACCCCGTCCCCTCCCTCCGGCGCTCCTTATCTCAGCCAGCGTGTCACTGCAATTTTATGGTCAGCATTGCTGGCTGGAGCCCTCCTCCCAGCCCGCCGCCCCGCCGC
>VYZU01063729.1:0-12447 GCA_013401355.1 Ceyx cyanopectus | reverse complement strand
CCTTTGCTCCTGAATGTTTTATAAATGTAAATCATCACATAATTTTTTGGCAATGAATGAAATGCCTGTCTACTTAAATATATCCCATATATTTCATGTGATGTCTTCTCCTAAAATTGAAATTCAGATTTTGTGATGATGTTTTGAGCTACAGTTGATCTGAACTTTACTGTGAACAAAACTTCCACCAGGAACTGAATTTCACTGTAATTTTTCAGGTTTCTTTGACTTTATGGTGTACCTGCTTTTGTCTATTTAGTGCATGGCTTCAAGTAATAAACACTTACCTTCCTTGTTAATCCTCCATGGTGCTGTCACCCACCTAAAGTGTGAGTAAAGAGAAACAGATTGAGTCACACAGCTGCATGTGGGTGGTGGTCAAGGTCAAAGTGGATAACCATTTCAATACACCTTTTAATGCCACAAATAGCAGCTATTCTCTGCTGTTGAGTGTGTTTTCTGTTAATATTTTGAATTATTATGCACACAAACACCACTGCTTGAAAGGGAAGTGCAGCAAATGCAAACTTTTACAGTCAAAGTGTAACTCATGACAAGAGTATTGCAGGAGGGGCATTGTTGGCTATACTGCAGTGAGGTTGTGTTTGATCAGTGCTGCCACTGGATGTGAAGCTTGTCTTGTGCATGGGTGTGTGTTAGTGTGCAGGGGTTCCCCTACACCTGGTGCCCCAGAGTGAGCCAGGGATGACAATTATTGTCACCTCCTTCCCTGCCATGTGACTGGTTCCCTGGTTTGTATTAGGCTATTTCTGTCTCTGTTCCTGGGTGCCCTTCACAATGTGACCAAAGTGAAAACTGGGCCATGCTTGTTCCTGGTACAACTCTATTGACTCCATGAAGTCACATGGGATAAATTTGGCTCCTTTGAAAATGCCACAGCAATTTTAGACACAGCCTGTTTCCTGGCATATGTTTACTAAATGCAGCAGTGATATCAGTGGAATAGAAGAGGTTTGACATATTTGATTTCTTGCTGGCCCACACGACCCAAGTGAAGCCCTGAAAAGGCAGTGGTCAAAAATAATACTGCATACCAGTCAGTTGCATTGTTTTTACAATGGGATGTCCCCAAAAACCTAATAATTCAATTTAATCCATTGAGAATTAATGTCTTAACCATGAGCATAGTGATGCCAAAGTGCCATGAAGTTATGATCTTGCAGCTGATGTGTGGGCATGGTTTTCATCTATCCTGGTTAATATGTGTCTTACTCCAAGCTGCATTGCTTTGTTTAGCACCCTGCTGTTCTAAACTAAAATCTCTCTGCAGTGTGGCAGAATCACAGCAGTTGAGAACTCTGGATTCTGAAAGATCTTTTTGTTTTGGTGTGGGGAAGATGAGGGCTGAGACAGGAGGAAGAAAGACTCTAGAGACTTCTAGAGGGTCTCACTACTGTCACTTTAGTTTAGTTGGCAGTGGTAAAACAGGCAACTTACAGGTTTTCAAGTACAGAAGGGATTTATGAAGATGTCATTCTATGGAAAATAGATGATGGAGGTGATTTGCTAGGATTTAACCCAGCAGCTGGCTTGGGTATTTACCTATGCTAGGGGAGAGAATTCTGTTGCTTATTCTGATTTTGGGCAGAGCTACACTAAGTAGTTGTGCCAGTGAAGAAGGCTCTTAGGGATATTAGTCAATTAACAGTTTGACAGAAGAAAAAAAGATTTTATTTTATGATTATTAAGAAAACTAAAGGGAAAAGAAAGGTCACATGGTCAAAACCAAAGACTGGAATGGGTGAAGGCATTATAATTTCTCCTGCAAATAATACTGTAGAAGACTGATGGAGGAAGGTAGAAGCAGAGCAAAGACAGTGGGGATGCAGAAAAAAGAGTGAGGAATTGTGCAAAGGGAAAGAGAAAACTGCAGCTGGACTGCATTGTCACTGGAAAAAATGCCATGTTCCAAGCCAGTGCCTGGCTCTCTTCAGTTGTGTGCAGAAAATGTTTCCTTGGGATGGGCAGAGAAGCAGCCATTCAACTCTGAGTTTGAAAAGTGCTTGTAAAAGAAAAAAACTAATTTTAGCCTCCTTTTCTTTCAAATCTTTGTTTCAAAGTCAGTTCTGTATAGAAGTGTCAATATATTGCATGTGTTTGGGAGAGGACGGGAAGGCTAACAGGAGATTTTTTATTTTTTTTTCCTATCCCTCTCCCTATATTTCAAGTCCAATGGAATGTAAAAGGTGGAGATGCCAAGAGATGACACTGATTAATGGTTTAATATAGCAGGCTTGCCATTTTGGGGCTTGGAAGTTCTCCACATACCTTGTGGATAACTGGGACTTTCATCTGTGTGCTGGCCTCTTAGAGTAGGCTGGGAGCTGATGCTTTGGGCTGGTTTTGAGCTCTGGCTTAAATTCCCTGCAGGTAGAATTTGCCTTTTCCATAGTAAATTTCTCATAGGAAACTACCTCCTTCCTCCACTACCACCACTGAGTACTGAACATCTTCCTTCAAGTTGGGTTTTATGTTCTGGTGGTTTATGTGATGTTATTATTAATAGGAGATGGGTAAATGCACTCGGAACTTGAGTGTAACTAGTATGTGTAAAAATTAGATGTTGCAAGTTGTATTTTTAACCTTTTTAGCTGTTTTTGATAATTAAAGGCATTGATTAAAAGATAATATAGTTAATTAATTAATTAATTGCATTGATGAAAAGAGAATATAGTTTGTAAATTCAGCTTCTGATCATTGGCTTGATGGCAGGAAAATCCTCTTAATCCATATATCAATCTGTAGAAAGCAAAAGTAATCTCACAGTTCCAAAGTGTCTTGCAGTATAGGGGATGTAAAATTACTTTTCCTGTGGGGTTTTTTGCTTCTCTAGTTGGGGTACTTTTTCTATTCCTAAATGAGATTATTATTAAAGCAAATACAAAAGTAGCTTCTGTATCTATGTAGTATAGCCCATACATTTTTACTATTAGTTTTATGCTTTGCTGATGGTCTGAAAAAAAATCAGTGAAAATCACCTTTGCATTATCCAATTACAAACTGATTTCAGTGAGTTTCATGAAGGAATGATATGAATATGAAGACACTCTATTCCTAAACTCCTCCAAGGATGAGAGAGAAATNTTTATTATTATTATTTAGAATTCTTTAGTGAAGAGTTTAATTTTCTGTGCATATGTTCAGTCAGGGTGTATAGGTAGAAACTCATGTGTAAAAGTTTGGGTCTGCTAGAAATACATCCAAACTCCTCTCTTCAATTGACATTTTATGTAACTTTAGCCTTTAAAAAAAACCCCAAATGTCTGTTTGTCTTTCTGAATCTTTTTACTCACTGTAGGCATTGGCTTGAAGGCACTGGGAGGTCTGAAGTACCAGGTCTACCTGCTGGAAATATATTCATTATATTACAAATCCTGACTAAAATATTTGTTACTAGAAGCACTGTTGGATGAGTTTGGCAGTTACAATGACCATCAGGAGAAAATAGATCTTTAGAGGAATTCCCAGGAAAAATGCTGCATAAATTGTGTAGCTTGAACTGCATTTTGATTAACATGATATAATTTTAAAGCTTGTAGTACTGCTAAAAAATGCTTAACATTTGAAATTGAGGCTACTTCATCATACAGCAAAATTAGGTGTGTTCTCTCACTGCATTAGATCACAAATTCTTTTTGAGGTAATTGATCAAAGAGCTTGGCTTTTGCTGGACTGTAGATAGACTGCTGTGGAGACACTTCTTTCCCAAAGCTGCCTAAGGAATTCTTCTTTTTGTGGATTTTGCAGTTAAAAAAACCCAAACAAACAATTAAAAAACCCCAAAAAACAACAAGCAAAACATATAAAATGTAAAAGTTGAGACAAAGGTTTGAGAAAAATTATGAAAGCTGCTATGTCTATATATCTATATTTATATCTATATATCTATATATCTATCTATATTTATATCTATATATCTATATTTATGTCTATATATCTATATCTATATATCTATATGTCTATATATCTATATTTATATCTATATATCTATATTTATATCTCTATATCTATGTATTTATATCTATATATCTATGTATTTATATACAGATAGTGTCCCATGAGCATGTTGAACAATCTCCATTGCCTTTATTGTCAGTAAAATAGGGGTTGTGTGTCCAGCATTACATGTATTTTTGACTCAGAGCTGGAATGCCTACATGTCCATATTTCTGATAATTATAAACTGATGTTAATCTGAGTAGAGGCATTTCTGTGGAAAAGCAGAGTGTAGGAATTAATAACATAAAAAGAGAACATAGAAGAGAGGTTCCTTACCTCTGGTGTGACTGCAGCACAGAGGAGCCTGCTCAGGGCTGTGGGAAGCGGCCGCGGATCTCTGGCAACTTGGCCGAGTCTGTGCCCAAGTTGTGGGAACAGTTGAAGAAGGAGGGGGAAAAAACCAACAAAAGTTGGAGAGGCCGGGCCGCTGGTGTCGATCGGCAGCTCGAGGGTGTGATTGGTCCCCTTGCTGCCTTCTCTGAGCGGCAGCAAGAGAGGAAAGGCGGCAGCGCCAGCGAGCCCCGGGAGGCGGGAACCTGGGTTTGAGGGGCTAGCCAAGGGAATCACAGAATCACAGCATGGCAGGGGCTGGAAGGGACCTAGGAGATCATCTAGTCCAACCCCTCTGCCTGAGCAGCATCACCTAGACCAAGTCACCCAGGAACAGATCCAGGGGGGTCTGGAATGTCTCCAGAGCAGGAGACTCCACAACCTCCCTGGGCAGCCCCTGCCAGGCTCTGCCACCCTCACTGGGAACAAGTTTTTCCCTGTGTTTGCCCTCAACCTCTTGTGCTCCGACTCCCATTGCCTCTTGTCCTGTCACTGGATGGCACTGAGCAGAGTCTGGCTCCATCCTCCCTGCACTGCCCTGAACATATTGACGGACACTGCTGAGCTCCCCCCTCAGTCTCCTCCAGGCTAAAGAGCCCCAGCTCTCTCAGCCTCTCCTCAGCAGGGAGATGCTCTGGCTGTGTTACCTTCTGTTTCTTCAGCATAAAAAGCCTAAATCTCTAGTGTGTGATTGCATTTCATATGGATTTTTGAGCTGGAATGATCTTTTTTTTTTTTTTCCTGACCTCTATAGTTTTGAGAGTTGTTACACTGCTTCCCAATGTCATCCTTCTCATAGTGCTGGAACTGAAGTAATCTTTCTGTATTTCAAGACTCTTCCAACCTTAAAGTTTGTGAGTTAGTGGGCTTTTTTTGGTTTGCTTTTCCAAATAAAATCCAGCATCTCTAAGTTCATCTCCAAGAATTATAATTTGTAGGGTTTTTTTTACCTTTAAAACACACACAACCTGCTTTTTCTCCTCCTCCCTCTGTTTGTGGCTGGAAACTATCCTAAGTTATTTTTGAGAACCTGTTAGGAGTAGCAGCTGGATGCTCCTTTGCAGCTTATTTTACCTTTATTAATCTGGTTTGGGAAGTGACAAATGAGAGCACAGTGCATCTATGGAGCAGGTTTAGTGCATCTGGGAAGTATTCACTGGATGTGAGTGGTGGAGCATCCAGCATCATGCTTTGTATGTGGATTCTCCTGGCAGCATGTGGAAATTGCAGGCAAAAATACAGAAGCTCAGCCTGACTGAATGCTTAGAAATCCAGTTTTGACAAGTTTAACTCCTCTGTAAAATTCATTACAATTTAGTTGAGGTTAGCAACTCACTTTTAATATAATAAATCTACCTGCTTGCTCTTATCCTTTCATATGAAACCCAGGAAATTTGGGGTTACATATTTCAGTTGAAAGCTAATTGAATATCTCCACAATGAGGACTGATAGTTCTTTACCAAGGCAAAGGATTTAATGATCTACTTATGATGGCATTATTAACATTATAAATCTTTCAGTCAAGCAAGCTGTATTTTGCCTTTTTATGAGGGGAAGCTTCATATTTTTATTGCATTCTGTCGTCCAGAAAAAAGAATGTGATCTATTGCATTGTTTTTTTTAAGACTTAATATGAACCTTGTACTATTGAAATTCACCTCTGTACTTGGATATTAAAGTACAACACCCAGCACTGCAGTAGCTGTGATGCCAGTTCCTCCCTTTTACTTTCTCCAGTGGGATTAGAAATCTGCCACCACAGCATGTTTCTTCTCATCAATTTATTTAAAGATCTGGTTGAAGTTTGGGCTGATGTCCCAAATGAGATGTGTTATGCTTCAGCATACCAACTCCTTCATTAAAAATAACAATAATAACAACAACAATAATAACACTAATAATAATAATAATTATTATTATTATTTAATTTGATAGATCTATGATCCAAATGTTTATATGGTTTTTTTACCTGATGCCTCCTATCTGATTTAAGTGGTTCTCACTTGTATCTGGAATCTCAATGTTTTTTGGATCTGCCTTTCTTAGGCTACAGATTTTCCTGCTTGAACAGTGAGGTTTAATCTCTGCTGGAAACAGCNGTCCAGAAAAAAGAATGTGATCTATTGCATTGTTTTTTTTAAGACTTAATATGAACCTTGTACTATTGAAATTCACCTCTGTACTTGGATATTAAAGTACAACACCCAGCACTGCAGTAGCTGTGATGCCAGTTCCTCCCTTTTACTTTCTCCAGTGGGATTAGAAATCTGCCACCACAGCATGTTTCTTCTCATCAATTTATTTAAAGATCTGGTTGAAGTTTGGGCTGATGTCCCAAATGAGATGTGTTATGCTTCAGCATACCAACTCCTTCATTAAAAATAACAATAATAACAACAACAATAATAACACTAATAATAATAATAATTATTATTATTATTTAATTTGATAGATCTATGATCCAAATGTTTATATGGTTTTTTTACCTGATGCCTCCTATCTGATTTAAGTGGTTCTCACTTGTATCTGGAATCTCAATGTTTTTTGGATCTGCCTTTCTTAGGCTACAGATTTTCCTGCTTGAACAGTGAGGTTTAATCTCTGCTGGAAACAGCTCTGCTGAGAAATCTAACCTGTGCATTGTTATTCTCCTCTGGAACATGAAGTATTTACTTTTCCTAAGCAATGGACAGTCATTAAATTGGTTTGAGCTTCACATTTTGTTCTTCTTTAGAAACAACATGAACTTTTTGAGGCATCAACTTGTGAAGCATACCAGTGCAAAGTGATTAAAACTAACCAGCTCAAAATAAATGAATCAAAAACTAGACAGCTTGGGATGAAATATTTCTCATTTTGGGAATGCTGAAGGCCCTGGCAGGACTTGTCAGCTGAGTTGTTACTAACCAAAGACATTTTTGGAAGGTCAGCCTGAATGTTTTCATTCCAGTTGCTGTCACTGGTATGAATTTTTAACCATTAAAGTAGATCTCAGGGCTCAGAAGTGTGTAACACCTGTTTATTGGCCTTGATGCTTTGACCTGATGTTTGGAGAGAAGTAGAACAAGCAATTTTTGCCTGGCTCTTGCTCTGAAAATCCAGTGTCCCACTTCTTCCCACACTGCTACAGGGAGCAGTTATTTCACTTGGAGGCTGCACAGCTGTTGTAGACCCATGGAGCTTCAATATTTTGCCACAAAAGTACAAAAAGCTCCTCTTTCAAATACCTGTTGGCTTTCAGAGCAGTTAAATGCAATTTTTTACTAGATTACTGAAGGTCAGCTAACCTAGGAGTTAATTGCAGTGGTGTGCAAAGTGTCTTCAGAATAGCAACGTGGTACAGAAATGCAAAGTTCAGTGATCTTCATTAGTGGAAGGCTTCATTTTTCTCTTTATTTCTGTGAACTGCCTGGGAGAAGTGTGATTTTGGAATTCACTGGTGTCTTCAGTTGGTTCTGCTAAACAGTGTGCTGCAGTTGGGGTGTAGAGTTCCTTATACCCAAGAAACTGTTGAGTGTCTTTGAGATAAGCTGTTCTAGGAAGCACAGAGATTAGTTGTGTTGGTTGACATGCCATGAGTGATGGCTGAACTGCAGGACAGAGACATGTGGAGGAGAGATAAAAGTTGGAAGACCATGTTCCAGTTGGCAGGTGGAAAACAGTGGCTGCAGAACAGAGAAGCAGTTGGGGTTTAGATTTAGCTGCTACCTGCCTTCAGATGCAGGTTGTCCCAACAAATGCATCAGCATTGATGAGCACATGAGCAGCATCTCTGCTTCATTCAGCTCCATGGAGATGTTGTAGAGGAGCCATTTAAAGCTCACAGGATAATTTTTAGGTGATCCTACCTTGACCTGTGCATGTGGGAAACATAAATCAAAACCATCTTTCTTTTGCTTGCTTGGTATCACAGAATTCTGCCTGTCTTCATTGCCTTGCCATTTATTTTTCTTCTTTTTTTTCTTTTTCATGATAAAGTAAGTCTAGTTTCAATACACATTATGTACAAAGAAAGGCAAAAGTATGGGAAATCTCCTAAATTCCCTACACTCCCTGCACTGGAGTGTCCTGGTGCTTCTTTCTACCTATTGAGGGCTTTCATTTCTCTGAAATACCTAAGTAATGCCAGTGCAGGAGGGTGAACTGACAATTAGCAAGCCTTTGGAGTTTGACTAGTGGGTAGAACCCAGCTCTAAAGCTGGAATTTGGAAAGAGATAAATTGAAATCTCATCTGCACTGCTATATTTGGGCATTTCTTCTATTGTGTTTGATGGGTTCCCAGCCCCCAGACTGTAATAAAGCTATTTTCAGCTTAAATCAGAGAAACTAGGTAAAGAGTTACATACAGCTTTGAACAAGTTGTTCCTGCATCAGCTTTTAGCTCTTTCCAAACATTCAGTGTTAGTGATGCACAGCACATGAGGAAGGCTTTGTACAGATGCCCAGCTGCTAGCAGAGCAGCTTGGAACTGAATTCCACACTGGGAATCCTTTTCCTCTCTCATTCTCTCACTGTTGGACACAAAGGGAGTCTCCAGCTGGATTAGGAAACCTCTCCCTGTGGGTGACATTTTCTAGTGGGATGGAGAATTGATTCAGATCCTGTCCTAGGCAGTTTGATCTCTACTTTGGCTCCAAGGATGGACAAGACCTTGTTTTTCTCTTTAATTCAATCAAATATGTATTGCTGTGAAATTTTTATTTCTCTTTAGGCAGGGGCTGTCTCATCAGTATCTGGTAAAACCAATCCTTTGCTTACAAAATGGTTTTGACACTGGAAAACCTGTGGTTTGGTGCCCTTTGGCAAAGCCTTAGGCAAATTGTCACTGCCTAATTGTCAATTATAGGGCTAATTTCTTTATAAGTGACAAGTACTAATTGCTGCTGGTGGAAGTCAGATTGATTTCTTTGTTAGTGTCAACATTTTCTGCTTTTTCTGCTAATATTAAGATGCTGCTGGGCTACCCCCAGTTTATCTCCTAAGGAAGGAAAACCCCTTTCCACACTGACAGGGATGGTCCAACACCCCCTTGCATCACACTGCTGCTTTTGGTGGAGACAAGTGTGTTTTAAGTAGCCCTCATGAACTCAAGTGGGAGAGGTTCATCATCTGGATTGAAGCCAAACAGCTTCAATATCTAGCACTTACTCCACACACAAATTGTGTGGCTACCTTTCATACTGACCACGTTTCTGCTCTTTGCCAGTGATGTTTCAGGCCAGGATTTTCAAATGTTTGGCCACAGAGATTCCAGCACCTGATTTCTCAGAGGTGCAAAGCCTCTGTAATTCCCTCTGAAATTTACTCATGTAGGTACATGGTGTCTCCAAAAATTACAATTATAATAATAATATTTTATAAATAATTTTCTGGGGCAAGTGACTGAATGACCATTATTTACTTCACTAAATCCTTCACTTGCTGCTGTTTACCAAATATTCTTATTTCTTCCACTTGCCTTTCTTCAAGATCTACATTTCTGATCATGAAAGCTGGAGAAGAACAAAGGGTTTTGGGAGTGGGATGTGTTTGTGGGGTTTTTTCTGCTTACTAATTTGGTTTATCAGCCTATAAGGGAGTGGAAAACAGTGTTTTACCTAATTATTCCTTCCTCACATGCTAGAACAGAAGTTGAATCTGTGAAAATGGAAATGCACTGGCCCTTGGAAAATGAGTATTTATAGACATTAACAATGTGTAATTAATATAAAGGTTTTATAAATGTTCAGAACTTGAAGCCTGGCAGCAAATGACTGATAGATTTTACTTATAGATTTTACTTTTAGAAGTGCTTTCTATTCAAGATTTGTGCCTTATTTCCCAAACTATTGCTGCTTTTTTTTTTTTCCTAACCCCTTTCTGTCTGTCTTCTAAATTTTTATAGTGAATAATACATACCCTAGATGTGTGCAGCACTTAAAACAATGATCTTTTCTCTGGGCTTCAGGTGACTGCAGCAACTTTCTGGTCATGCTGCTTTCCAGGCAAGAACAGAAAACTAGAAAGATCCAAAAAAACCCCCCAGCAGTTTGAAGTGTTCTCCTTGTGCAGCTCCCTTTCATCTCTTTGCAAGGAACATCTGAATTTCAATGTAATGGGAAGATAAGATGGACACTTAATAAAACAAGTGCTTCTATACTTAGGAAATACCCAATAGTTATCAGTGGAAAATTCCAGGCTTTTAAGGTCAGGTTAAGTGGCACCTCAAAGTGTTTTGTGTTCATCACATTTGTTCATGCTAATCCAGCACAAAGCTGCACCACTGCAGAAGGTGTTGCCTTGGCCAGGGCTTTTCCACTCACCAGTGTGTGCTGGCACTAGTGTTCACATGCCTTGCACATGGAAGCCTGCCCCAGATACAAACACACCCATGGTGCAGCATGTTGCAGGTAATGCTGTGCTGCTCTGTGCCAGGCAACAAAAATAGTTGTGTTTTTTATGGCAGATGGAGATAAATTCTCTCTGTTCCAAGCTGCTGTTTTATTCTGCAGTTGTGGAGGATTCCAGTTGAGGATGTGGAGCTGGGGATGGCTTTTGGTGTGTGGATCCTGAAGGTGGATCTTGCTGGCACTGTTTGATGACCAAATATTCAAATATATTATGGTATAACCATATATATATAAAAATATATATGGTATACCCTGGCCTTCTATGCAGATGACTGGAAAGCTTCAAGTTCTTACTTGTGGAACTTATGTTCTTCAAAACAGAATTGAACCAGAATGGTATTCCCATATTCCATATTTTAGATTAATCCAGATTTTCCTCTGTATATTGAATTCACATGTGGGAGTTGGACAAGTGAACAGTACCTTGTTTTCTGGAGTTACCAGCAGATATCAAGAGTTGCAGCAGGATGGCATTTAGTGATATTTGTCTTTTGTACTTAAATTTTAAATGAGCTTTTCATCTCCAACTTATTTCAGAACTAAGAATTGTGTAGCAGAGAAATAATAAAATAATTTCAAAATCACTGATACTTGACTGAAGTCAATATATATATATTACTGTTTTATATAAAGTAAATCTGAATTAAAATGAAACACAGCCAGTACATTTTTGAAACAACAAAGCACTTTGTAAATGCCCTGATATCTGTGAGATTATTTACTCTTTTGAAGGCTAATTCTCCAATAATTTTATGCAGGTTCCAACTGGAACAGCTCGACAGAGTTACCCAGCCTCCAGCTATCAGGACTTCAGCAACTGGGAATCTCTGATGAAGGTTAAAGAGGGGCTGTTGAGGCAGAAAGAGATTGTCATTGACAAGTGAGTAACCTGCTCTTGCTGCACTGACTGCATTTAGGTGATGGAGAAACTGTCTGTCAGAAGAGCTGCTGGTTGGGAAGCTGTCACATTCCAGCCCAGCAAATATTTGTGCAAAATATTCAGGAGCTAATTGTTGCTAGGAGAGGAGGCTGTAAAGTGCAGTGCATTGGATATATATATCAATATATATTCAATATATTTGAAGCCAGTGGCTACAGCTTTGAGAAGTGGGCCTTTGCAATAATATTAAATGGTCAAATCCCATTCAAATATTCATGCAAATTATTCAGATGAGATGAAATCCAGGTTCTGTGTGTCAGTAAATACACTGCTTTTCATTAAAATTGCTCTCAATCTGAAATGGGCCTTGCAGAGACTCACTGCTGTTTCTAGTGTATGTAAAATTATTTCTGGAGTTCTTGATGTTTGGATAAAATGAAGCCTTCATGAGGAAAATGTGCTTTTAATAGAGGGCTTAATAAAGCTGACAGTAAATTAACAGGTGTCATCAGGAGCTTTGTGGAGTTTCAATGGAGGACATTCAAGAAGGGTATTTTGATATTTGACCTAATTATCATTTGGCTTAGTCTGTGTTTTAATAATAAACTCCTGGCTTGTGGCTGAAAGAGGGGTGGTTGTTCCAATCTTCAGATAGTCACTTTTGGAAAAAAAAAATTCTGGAAGCTATTGAAGTGAAACCAAGCCCTCTTAGTGATACTAGTGTAATTTCTATTAATTACTTGGTGTTGCAGTTAAGGATGTTGTAAATAGAATAGTGCAGTATAGGAATACATCCCAGAAAAGGCTCTTTTTGGAGTAGTGAGTC
>VYZU01063728.1:10922-25081 GCA_013401355.1 Ceyx cyanopectus | reverse complement strand
GTTGTTGGGTGTTTGGGGTTGTTAGGTTGGCTTGTTTTGCTAGCAATATGTGATTTTCCTAGAGCAATTGCAGGCTTGTCTAACTAAATGCCATGAGGTTTAAATTTTCCCCTTGTGAGTGCCCATCTTTCCTGACCCTCACCCCAGCAATCTCTAAACTCACAGAGTTGAGACAAGCAGCCAGAGGAAGTAGTTTTTATGGTCTACATTTTGGATGCCTTAATGAATGAAGCATTGGCACTATTCTCTTAAAAGTTTCAGTAGGTGGCTCTTACATTTTTCAAGTCAAAGAAAAAGGATCTGCCTGGTGCTAAGGAAATGACTGTAACTCCCTGCACCCCAGGCTGTGATGAGTCCATGTTTAATTCAGGAAGAAGTGACTGAAAAAATAAACAGCTCTGAAAGTTTGGACCCAAAGCCCTTTACAGCCTCCATATGGCTGATCTGTGTATTGGGGGATGCACAAACACTGGGGACATTTGCCTGCACTAGAAAGCAGTTGATTACATCAGTTGCCTTTTTTTTTCCCCTTTATTTTTTTTCAGTGAGGCAGCAAATGCTAATGGATCAGCTGGGAATCCACAGGAAAGGGAGGATCATGAATATTACAATGAAATTCCAGGGAAAGTGCCTCCCACCGGTGGGGTATTAGACATGAGAGTGAAAGCACAAACAGAGCAAAGGGCTGACTGTCTCCTGCAGTGCAAAAAGCAGTATTGCTGGGTAAGTACATCATCTGCTGCCAGAACTATTCTCTGCCTATTATGGGAATGAATAATACAGTGTTGCTGTGGTGTAAAGGGTGGTATGAACATCAGAACCAAGTCTGGTCATCCTGGGAAAGGGGTTTTTTTTAGGCTACGTTTAATGACACTTAATACATAATTGAATCCCAAAGCACTTTCTGAATATTAACTGGATTGTCCTAGGAGTACTTTTAGGAAACCAAGTAATATTCCCTCGTTCAGTCGTTAGCTGTGAGAAGGAAGGAGATGCAAATTTAAATGCCTTGTTGGAGGGACCGTCTGCAAAACCTGGGACCTCCTGATCTGATAAATAATTCATCCTGTCCATTATGCTCTCCAGCCTCTACGTTCAATATTAACTGATTGCAATGTATATACAACATTAATTACCCTTGGAGTGTTTCAAGAAGCTTTGTTAAATCAGCCACAGCAGCAAGAGATGCATGTATCTGCAGCTCTTGTCTGGGATGGCAGGGGAATAAAAACCAACGAGTCAGGGAATGAAAGCAGCTGAGTTCAGACTGGCTGCACAGAACCCAAAGCCTGCTGTACCCCTTCTTGGAAGCAGCAGCATTTCCCTGCTCAGGGAAGCAGGCACCACTGCTTTGCTCAGGTGAAGGGCACTCGGGTGTGACTGGAATCCAGTGCTGTCCAAAATGCTGCTGCTTTCAAGTGGTGCTTGGGACTGGTGGCAATTGCTCCCAGGATCCTGTATGTTCCTGTGCTACAGCTCCATCCACATTTCTGCTGTGGGGCTGGTCTCCACCCCTCCACCAGCTCTCTGTAGAGGTGTTTGACTAGCCTGACACTGCATTTGAAGCTCCACACAGTTGTAAGGAGTTGCCCTGCAGCATGTAAAGTCAAATGCCTTTTTAGCACAAAACTTTTTGGTTTTCCTTTTAGTTTTGATGATCTTCTAGTGCTGCTCAGACAAACTGGTGACCATTTCACTTTCAAACCATGATGCCTGTAGTTACTTCTTTCTACAGGGCATCATGTCTGGACACATTCAAACCTCAGAGACTGTTAGCTGCCCAGTTAGGTGTCTAAGGTGTAGCACATACAGTACAACTCCTGGGTAACAAAGTTCAGATTTTCTTATAAATGTTCCTTGCAATCAAAACAAGAAGAGTAACAGCATGAAATATTATTTGTGGAGATAGGAATTCTGGTGTGAAGAAGATGTATTTAGTTACCTGTATCCCAATTAACTGGTGCATGGATGTTTTAAAGTTAAATGAGGTTTCTCAGTGACTACTTGACATGACTGTTTTTTGCATTTATTTATTTTTTTCTGCAGACAGGCAGCCCAACATTCATCAATATATATGAAAATTGTCCAGAAGAAAACAAAACTGTGGGTATGTACTCTGTTTCTCTCCTTCTGCATATGCAGAATTAACCAAGGCAGGCTGCCTGGGAGAGCTGCCCCTTGGCTTTCAATACAGTGGTGAAAAGTGTTCTACTTGGTCACTTTTAGTTCCCTAGATGAAGGGCAGACAAAAAAGCCTTACAGACTTTCTAAAGGCCACTAATCTATCTTCATGTCTGCTGGCAGACTTGCTCATTTGGCTTGTCATGATACTGTACAGTAGCTCTTTGTTGGTTTTTTTTTTTTATTCCCTTTCATACCCTTTGAAAAAGGATGGTACTTTGTTGTGTATCGATCTCTGAAAATACCCCTTCTGTCTACAAATGCTCCATGAGACCCAAACTGTCAGCACTGGGTGACTTTTTCAGTGCCTCAGTGTGACTGTGCCCTTCCCTTGGGCAGCTTTGTGCCCACGATCAATTTGCCTTCAGCAAAACCTGCTTTTTGTGGCCCCTGGAGATCATCAGGCTCTATCCCTTTCTGGCCTTCTCTGGCCACAGCAGGTGCCCCGAGCACATTTCCTCAGCTCTTTCAGTGCACAGTGAGGTCCTTTCTGAATTCCCACCTGCACTGCTCTGAAGTGTTCCATATACTGTCTGCAGGGGATAGTTCAGTTTCTGGTGTTATTGAGAAGAAAAGGAGAATCAAATTGTTTCTACAAAGGGGGTGAAGAAATAAAAGACTGAATGAATAGTTCTATGAATAAGATGTTTGCTGAAGAGCAGAAATATGTGTGCTATTTGGCTAGCTGAAGTGCTATTATTTTCATACCCTGCAGGGGATATTCTGTGAGCCTGGATCCTAACCTGACAGATGTGGCTTTGGCTCTCCAGGCAGAGCCACAAAGCACCAACCTCCTCCATCTTCACTGCTCCACCAGAATAGCAAGAGAGGGAATTGTTCAGTTTCCCACGAACTCTGGGGGTTTTTTTTGTGGTACAGAGGGAAAGGAAAGGGTTTTACAACAAACAACGTATATGGTTTGTGGCTCAGTAGAGTCCTAGGTATTAATTTCTTTTCCATCAGTGGGGAGGTTGACTGCTGACATTGATTGAAGCAGAATTGAATCAGTGCACAACATTCTTTCAAACCATTCTAACTACTTCTGGATAGTGTACCTTGTGCCTTCCAGCCATAAGGAAAAACAAATTCAGCTGACAATTTTTCTTTTCCTTTAGTGGGATCAAAAATGTTCCTATTTCAGCTTTTGCAGTTATTTTAACTTGAGGTTTTTTTTAAAAGAGAAGGAATTCTGTGCATGCTCTATGCTAATTGCAGGTAATTGTGGTGAAAGATCACAGAAGACAAAAAAAGAGGCCACGTTATTGAAGCCTGCCTACAAAGCAGATGTTTTTGATGATCCATGTTACATCAACACACAGACCCTACAACCTGCAGCCTGCACAGCCCGTGGTACAGCAACAGCTCAGAGCCATGGGAGCCCTCTGCGTCAGCCCAGTAGGTTCCCACTGCAATGCCCTATCTTTCTGAGCCTTCAGAGGAGAGTCTTGTCATCTGTGTGCATGGAGAAAGGTTTCTGGTTTGCCCAAAAGAAATACAGAAAAGACAGGGGGTGAAGAAACCCATCCTGGTTGTTACTGTTGCTTGTTAAATTCAAGACAAAGGGGATTAAAGAGTAAAGATCCAAGGTCAAATTGGGATGGTTATGGCAATCTCTTCAATTCTTGCACCTGACCATTGAGTCTCACCCAATAATTTCTAATTCAATTCAATTTAATGGTATATTGTATATCTAATTCTATTAAATGTATAACAAATGAAGTCTTGATTTACAGACTCAAAGTGGAGGATATTCATTAAATGACTATATAGTTGCTACTGATTGTCCCCATGATTGAAAATATTGTATTAGCTTTGCCTCTTAGGGTTTCCCATGGAGTATTTTCTGTCAGAGTTGGCTTCACATGAGAAAGTGAGTAAAGGACTGCACAGAACTACAGTAAAGGAAATGTGTGACCATTTCCAACCCCAGGCTGTATTATGCTTTAAAAGCAACTGGCTGTATCCTGAGGGGGCCTTAGGTTGCACAATTCCATTGAAGAAGTGGTATCCTCTTCTTTTCCTTAGAAAAATCCTGCCTGTGAATCATTTGCAGCATGACTGGCTGTGTCCCAAACCACCCAGTTTTGTTAGTACATTCAGTAATTGTTCGTTTTTTTCACAGCAGATGCATCATGCTGTAATCTTCCCCCTCTGGCTATGCTGGCCCTGTTGTCTTGCATTCCTGCACAGAGCTGGAGCCACTCAACATGACTATCCCAATGATCCCTGACAATCTCTTCAGAGCTTGTTAAGGAAGAAGGAAAAAACAGATATTAAAGAAAAAAAAAAGTAGATAAAACCCAACAACAATCTTGTTTTTACAGGGAAGATTTGACTTTTCAGTACAATCAAAGAAATACAAACCCAAAACAATAGAGCATCAGGAAAAATCCTGTTTCCAATCCCTGTTTCCTAGCAACCCAAAGCTTTCCCATCTAAGGTATGGGAGGAGATGGTGTGATCATTTACCTCATGCTCTGGAGAGCTGTGAGCATACATGGGTGCACGTTACTGCAGTCTGTAAGGTTTGATCACAGCTTTCAGACTGAACCAGCTGAATTGTTTCTAGGCTGTAAAAATGACTGTCTCCCAGCCCTCAGGATGAAGTTCTAGGTGAAGTTTCCAACACATTCCCTTTGATTTCATTTCAGAGCTGCCAGAAGCTGTTCAGCACAGTGCCACGAGCAACACAGCTGGGCTCTCTGCTCTGCCACCAATAAAGCAGCAGCTGAAGAATGATGATTGTTACCATGGCAAATTAAACAGGAAAGCAGCAGAGAGCCTCTTAGTCAACGATGGGGACTTTCTGGTGCGAGAGAGCACGACGTCGCCCGGGCAGTACGTGCTCAGTGGACTTCAGGGAGGCCAAGCAAAGCATCTGCTCTTGGTGGATCCCGAGGGCAAGGTATGAACACATCATAGTTTTTCACTGTGAGGGTGACAGCACTGGAATGGGCTGCCCAGGGGGGTTGGGAAGTCTCCTTCTCTAGAGACATTCAAAGGCTGACTGGATGCGTTCCCGTGTGGGCTGGTCTAGGTGCCCCTGCTCTGGCAGGGGGGTTGGACTAGATGATCTTCTAGGTCCCTTCCAACCCCTAACATTTTATGATTCTATGATACACTGAAATTTTAAGGCTGCTCAGATACTCCAAGAAGGCCAACAGCATCCTGGCCTGGATCAGAACAGTGTGGGCAGCAGGAGCAGGGAGGTGATTGTGCCCCTGTACTGGGCACTGGGGAGGCCTCACCTTGAGCACTGTGTCCAGTTTGGGGCCCCTCACTACAAGAAGGATGTTGAGGTGCTGGAGAGAGTTCAGAGAAGGGCAATGAAGCTGGTGAAGGGTCTGGAGAGTTTCTCCTATGAGGAGAGGCTGAGGGAGCTGGGATTGTTTAGTCTGGAGAAGAGGAGGCTCAGGGGGGACCTTATTGCTCTCTACAACTACCTGAAGGGAAGTTGTAGGGAGGTGGGGGTTGACCTCTTCTCCCAAGTTCAAAATGCCAGGACGAGGGGCAATGGCTACAAGTTGCTCCAAGGGAAATGTAGGTTGAATATCAAGAAAAATGTCTTTCCAGAGAGGGTGTTTAGGCATTGGAATGGGCTGCCCAGGGAGGTGGTGGAGTCCCCATCCCTGGAAGTGTTTAAACCCGTGTGGCTGTGGTGCTGGGGGACATGGTTTAGGGACCCTGGCAGTGCAGGGTGAACGGTTGGACTTGATGATCTTAAAGGTCTCTTCCAACCAAACCTTTCTATGATTCTGTTAAAATACATAGATGCATTCCAGGAAGTAGAACTGATCTGATTCCATCCAGGTTAATTTAAATTTAGCCAATTACTTCACTAAGTTTGAAAGTTCAGGTCAGAAATGTATAAGCATTAAAGCAATAGGGAAATGGAATTGAGGTACTGAGGCACTGTTAGTTAAGGTGTGGTAATGAGTGTGTACATTAATACATCCTTTGAGTCATTATTGTATTGCCTGTAAAATAACCCTATCAGTAAGTAATGAACTTGATTAGTAACACACTTCTGGCTATAGAAAGGGTTAGGGCTGTTTTGTTGTCACTTCAATTCTCCTTGCTTCTGCTCAGGGCTAGAAGAACATTCTTGAGTGACATCTCTGAGAAGGGAGAGTAAATCAGAAAAAATCCTCAGAGAAAAATCTCCCTTCTGTGGAGGAAAAAGCATGGTTATTTAATTTCCCTTAGTAGAATCAGCCCAGTTCCACACACAGTCTCTTTAACTTGGCCCTCTGCTGTCCATGTCAGCTAATGGTAGATCTGAACCAAGAATAGGTCAGAGCTGCTGCCTACAGCCTCAGGATCCTGCCCCTGCTGACTTCAATGCACTAGGTTCCTGTCCAACCATCTGACATAAATACATTCTTTTTCTTCTTTCATTAGGTGAGAACCAAAGACCATATATTTGATAGCGTGGGTCATCTCATTCAGTATCACATGGAAAATAATTTGCCAATCATCTCTTCTGGAAGTGAAGTGACCTTGAAGCAGCCTGTAAGAAAAGAGGGTAATGTGGCACACATGCTGTACCACAAATAATCCCTTGGCTCTCACACATCCTGAAACAATTAAGGTCTGAAAACTGTTCTGAGAACTTTCTACTATGAAGACAATTCAAAAAAAAGTATAGACTGCACTTTCTGCTGCTGTTCCAGAAGATACCTTTGTGTGTGTGTATGTATGAATATATGTATATGTGTATATCTATGTAGATCTAAGGAGATCAGCAAGCATAGTTATATAGATATATATAGTCTTAATCTTAACAAAATTACACCTTCAGAGTGTGAGGTTCATTTGTAAGAAGGTATTTTAGACATGCACAAATGTCACTTTCAAGGTCATACTGAATCAGTAACTCTTTAAAAGCACAATTAAACCTCTACATTCAAAAGCTCACTTGAACTGCTGGAACATTAGTATGTGCCTTTTAGCATAGGATTATTGGAAACCAATATTATTTATACTGAATTAGTTTTGGGTAGTTAAACATGTCTAAGCTTTTAACTATTTGCCAAAACAAACACAATTTGAGTATTACTAAATGTCATCTGCTTTCCATAGACACTAACAATTTCATTTTGCTTGTAACAGCACTTTCCTAGCACGTAAGGTTTAAAATGAATAGCATTCACAAAACAGAGAGGTGTCTGATTTCTTAATCATTTTTTTACCAGACTGCTCAAAGATTTGAGATGATGCAACATTTACAAAGTTGAAATTAATATATGTAATATAATTTTGGAATAGAACTTGCTAAAGGAGAAGCATGCTAGATCCTAATATTTTTGTCTTGCATATGATTTTACTATTATTACCAATTAATACTGGAGACATCTCTTTTTAAAGGCAGGCTAAATCTATTTTCATTGATTACATAGTTGTTTACAAACTAGAGAAGCTGAACAAAAACTGATACATTTTGAGAGAAGGCTATTTAAAAGACTGTTTAAACTTTGCATGTGCCCTTGTTCAGTGCTCTTTCCAAAGGAAGATCCAGTTTCCCCTGTCCTCACGTAGACTCCATTTGTTCCTACACATGAAAAAAAAAAAGTCTTTTAAAAGAAACCTATGAATTGTTTTGCCACAATAAACACTCTAAATACAAACAATGCTATATTCAGAGTGAACAGTGATTTCTTGGCCTTTCTGTTGAAGGAGGAGTGATTTAGTGAGGAGCTGAAGAAAGGCAGGGGGGGATTTGGGGAATGAACTGGTGGTCGGGGTGATGGCCTGAGAAAGTTGTCCCTCTGAGATAAGCAGATTAAGGGACATTCTCTCTTCTCCCAGCCCAGAAGGCAGACAATTGTGAAGTCCAACAGTTGCTGGAAGACTTGACTGTAAAGAAATACATTCTGGTCTTTTGCCTGTGTTGGTGTTAAATGGGAAGCTACAGCTCTTTCCTCTAGAAAACCAGAGAGGTTACACACACCTACAATTATTGAAGACATAAGTTTCCTTGGAGGGGAAAATATGATGTAAGAGGAGCCACGCTTAGTGCAGACTAAAAACCATCTTATTCTCAGCTGTTAGACTTAAAATGGCATTCCTTGACAATAATATGATTAAAATACTCAGTTACATATACTGAATCTCTGAGAAGCTGTAAAACATTAGTTGATTTCCTTGCACTATTGATACCTGAAGCCTCCAGCCTCCTAGCTTATGCCTGTTCCATAAATGCAAGGTTTTCACCTGTGAAGGACCCAAAGCTGAGGTTTATGACAGGTGGTAGAAGGAAAATATGCAAACTCTCTATTTTTAGTACAAATCAAAGTTACTTGAGACTGGAACAATAACATTTGGAGCTGTGGAAATTGAAGATTGTGGTTGGATGGCTTTGCCAGTCCAGATGCTGACTTGGGGAATTTTTACTTTACCAGTTTCCATATTACCAATGCATAGAAACATCCAGAGCCAGAGTGTGATGCTGGGATCCCAGTATGACACAGTCTAAGTCTTGGAATATCTTGAATTAAACAGAAGTAAGATCAGATTCTTTGTTTTGTTGCTCTTGTATGTGTCTGAAGGAAAAGGAGAAGGAAAGGGAGAGATCTGGGTGCTGGTGCCGTACACAAGGATCTCAAAATCTGATGTGAAAGCAATTTACAGATACAGTTCAAACACAGAGCATCCTGGCATTATAGACAACATACATTTTCCTATAATAAATTAATATTTTTTTCTGGAGCTAGAACTAGGAACTCAGTTTTGATTTCTCTTATGTCCCCTCAATTCTGAACGCTGCATTTAGCCTCTGTGGAGTGGCCATCTCCTGTGAAGTGAGTTATCAGCTCCTGCACACAAGTCTTAGAAGAATTAACTATACTAACAGAAAAGTAACTTGAGTTTTGAAAAGTTTTCCAAAATGCTGTTCTTGTGAAGGTTAAGACAAATTGTCAGGCACATTTAAACTTATTTCATGTCTGTGAATAGGCCGAGGGTAATTGGGTCGTCTCTATACCAGTGTTTACTAGAAACTGCTGGGGACAAGAGCTAATTTTGCCTATAATGTTGCAGAAATTTCACAGGACTGTTTGCTTCCACCAGTGCAAATATTGTACCAAATGAGGAGAGGCTGAGAGAGCTGGGGCTCTTTAGACGGAGGAGACTGAGGGGGGAGCTCAGCAGTGTCTGTCAAGATGTTGAGGGCAGTGTAGGGAGGATGGAGCCAGACTCTGCTCAGTGCCATCCAGGGACAGGACAAGAGGCAATGGGAGTCAGTTGGAGCACCAGAGGTTGAGGGGAAATACAAGGAAAAACTTGTTCCCAGGGAGGGTGGCAGAGGCTGGCAGGGGCTGCCCAGGGAGGTTGTGGAGTCTCCTGCTCTGGAGACATTCCAGCCCCCCCTGGATCTGTTCCTGGGTGACTTGGTCTAGGTGCCCCTGCTCTGGCAGGGGTGTTGGACTAGATGATCTTCTAGCTCCCTTCCAACCCCTGACACTCTGTGATTGTGTGAAAAGACCCAAAGCCCTCTGACCTACCCCAGCTTCCAGCGCCTGGTGCTAAGGAGGCCGCAGCAGGGAAGCGTCAGCAGATGGAGCTGTTACCCGCCTGCCTCAGCTCGGAGCGAAGTCACTGCTCCAAAGGCACTGCTGACATTATATCGATATTTACTATTATTGGTATGCTTGCTACAGGCAATTCGGTGGAATCATAGAATCCTAAACTGGCCAGGGCTGGAAGGGGCCTCCAAAGGGCATCTAGTGCAGCCCCCTGCAGGGAGCAGGGACAACCTCAACTAGACCAGGCTGCTCAGAGCCTTGGCCAACCTCACCTGCAATAGCTCCAGGGATGGTGCCCCAACCAACTCCCTGGGGAGTCTGTGCCACTGAGCCACCACCCTCAAGGGAAACAACTTCTTCCTGAGATCCAGTCTAAATCTCCTCTGCTCTCATTTAAACCTATTACCCCTCGTCCTTTCAATGGAGGCCCTTGGAAACAGCCCCTCTGCAGCCTTCCTGCAGCCCCTTCAGGCACTGGCAGGTGCTCTAAGGTCTCCCCTGAGCCTTTTCGTCTCCAGGCTGAACAACCCCAGCTCCCTCAGCCTGTCCCCATAGCAGAGCTGTTCCAGCCTCTGAGCATCTCCATGTCCTCCTCTGGCCCCACTCCATCAGCTCCATGTCCCTGCTGTGCTGAGGGCAAAGCGTTGGCAGAAGTCTGTTCGCGCAGAGACTCTCTTTAGACAGCTCCCCGAGCACCGCGCGGCTGAGGAGGGCTGCCCGGGGCACCCTGTGCGCGGGCTCCGCGGGGCTCCAGCGGCCACGGGGCTAGTTCCCCCCAGGGCAGGGTTTTCCTGCGGTGCAGCCCAGCCCGAGCCTGACCCCACCGTGCTCCGCAGCCACCCGGGCTTGAGCTCCCGCTCTGACTAAGCGAGGTCAGTCGCCACCCTCTCCCTCCAGCCGGGCATCGCACGTTGCCCGATAACGGCCACTTCTCGCCCCCCGTGACCCCGCGAGTGCACCCCCCCCAACGTCCCAGCGCGCAGCCCCCTCAGACAGGTCACTTCCCACGGCCCAGCGCGCCCGCTTTCAAGCAGCCGGAGGGGGCGGGGCCGCTTCCCGCGTTCCCCCGCGGCGAGAAGCAGCCGGGGCGGGCGGTTGGTTCCCGCGGTTGTCAGTCAGAGACGGGCGCATGGTCGGTTAATAGGCGGAAGAGCAGAAGCCGTGTTTTGTTGTCCTCGGCGGCTCTGGTGAGGTTCGGAGCCCCTCGCCCTGAGTAGCGGCGGTTTCGGTGCCTGCCACTCCCACGTCGCTTCCGGGCTCCTCCAGGCGGCTGGACCGGGCTGTTCTCGCCCGGGGGTACGGAAGGGCTTTAAGGGAAGCGGGGGGAGGGCCGGGGGTCGTTGCGGGGAAGATGGCCCGGCTGCTGCCGCTTTACCCCGACTGCTGCCGCTTTGCCCCGGGTTGCGTAGGGTCAGCCGGGGGCCGCTGGTGATTTGGGGGGGGGTGCCCAGAGGCAGGTGCTTGCAGTGTTAGGCTCCTGCCAGCCCTGGACGAGTCGCCCTGAGTATCAGGGGGTGAGCAAGGCTTTTAAACGTGATGAAGTGACCCGTGATGCCTTTAAAATTAGGAAGAGTGTCTGGTGGTTTGCTTTGTAGCGAGCGGAGCCTTCAGCGTGTGCTACACCTGCCGTATCACATAGCACAATGTGCCCTTCTAGGAAAGGCTTGATGAAGAGTTCGAGTTCGTAGCTGCTTGTTGGGAGTAACTTTTCACCCGGGACGAGCTAGGGGGACAACCCTGAGGAGCTGGAGATTCCTGTGAACTTGCTGCTCAGTGGAGACAAGTCCCTGGGAGTCTGAGTCTAGTCATTAAACAGTTAAATCTGGAACCGAACATGGTACTTTTCATACTTCCATGGTACTTTTCCTGTTGTTTTCTGGTTAGAGCTGCTATCCAAATGCATAAGCAGCAGCTTGCTTTCAGTATTTAGTAGAGAATACAGTGGTTCTTCATAAATAAATGAAATTTAACTGGACATTTATCTGGTGGACGTAACTATCAACATGTATCACATTATGTATTATATATATATCATACACAGTGTTAGAACTTGAAGGAAATACATCTGTTTGTAAACAGATCCTGGTAATTTCACAGTGTGAGCACATGAAAAGCCCAAATGATCTGTTTAAATGTTTAGAAACAAGTAGCACTGGATATACTGAGAACCAAAAACTCAGAGGAATGATAGAGGTGCTGTTCAGTGTGCCTTTCAAAAACAGTATTTTTATGGTTGGCTACTTAATTCAAGAACTGAGGGTCGGACTTTTTGGTTCCTCTCACCCTTTTTCATATGTTGTGTGATGTTTTCATGTCTTGGAATAGGTTTTGCTGAATACTGAGAAACATAATTAGAAAACAATGTCCATTGACTTTGATAGTGGAGCTCTACAAACTCAACATGAAGAAGAAGAAGAAGAATATGATCAAGAGGACTATGCAAGAGAACAAGAGGTAAAAAAGACCAGATGACTTAATTTGAAGGCTTGTGCAAGTTTTGTTTGTTTTGAAATGATGAAAAGCTAACAAAGTATTTAGCATGGGGCAGGTCATGTTTCACTTACTAACACCTGCTTTGAGATCTTGGAGAAAACCAGGGTTAGGATTCAGAAACTGCATATAATAACTCTGAATATGATGGGTAGTTGTCAAGTCACCTAATAAGAAAGTGCATAGCCCAGATCTACATGAAGCCCAGTATGTGGCCCCATGTCAAAACCTCTCTGAAAACTGGAAGAAGAGCTACATTCTATGTGGGGATCATTACAATGACATGTTCAGGTGTGTTTTGGTTGTGTTGTGTTTCATTTTTTGCTTGTGTGTCTGGGTTTGTTTGGTTTTTTTTTTTTGGTGCCACAACCATCTGCTTCCTGACTTACAAGTGATGTTTTTTTTTCTCTGTTCATGTCTCTTTGCTTGGTGACTTCATCTGAACACTTGAGCAGACTTCTTCCATCTAGTATCACCAACTGCCCAGTTCTTGTCTGGATTTCAATCCAGACTGCTTAAAGCATGCTTTGGATTTTTCCAGCACCTCTCTTACCTGGGATTTAGGGAGGAGAAACCTTGGCATGATGAATGTGCAGATCATTCTTCAAAAGCAGTCTGTCCTGGGGCATGTCTGTCTTTTTGGTGCAGCTCTTTTCCTAACAAGAGTTTGCCAGAAAAGTCAATTACTTGGTATTCTGTATGAAAGTGTTCTGTATTTTAAGTCTTTCTGTAAATTCCAGTGTTGTGACCTTTTCCTTGGAGGAAGAAAACCAGGATTTTCTGAATGTGGCTTATTTCTCTTGTCTCTGTGACTTTGGAGTGATCTTGTATGAAAAGCATATTTGAAAAGCATAAAATGAATGCTATTCCTTCTGTTCCAGTTGCAACAACTATTGACAGACCTTCCCCATTATATGCTGGAGGACAGTGGAGACCATCTATCCAACTCTTTAGACTGCAACACTCATGAGACTGAGGAGCAGTAAGGCATTTTGTGACTTTTTCTTTTTGTTATTTATGCAGTGATTTTGAGAACAGAGCAAAATCTCAGCTGATGAAGAGTGTAAAATCACTCCCAGGAAAAGGAGGGCTGCAGTGCAGTTTGCAGTATGGTTTGTGTTCCATGGGAGACAAACTAGATATCACTTCAGTTAACAGGTGGTTTGGTTTATTTCACTTTTTCCTGAAGTTCTGAGTACACAGCTAAGCTGCTTCTCTGTCTCTAGATCAAGTGAGCATGGCAATCATGATGGAAGGTGGATTGATCCATTGAGAAATGATCCTCAAAATGTAAGCTTTTCTGAGCAGTGATGATGCTTGTTCATAACAGCATGCTAATTATTACTTAAATTCATTAGAGAAATGATGTAAGTGTTTTGCTATTAACTGGAAAGTATTTCTAACTTGACAGGGGTGTGGGGGGTTTTGAGCAATTCTAAATGTCTTACCCATTCCTAGGGTTGTGAACAAGGAAAAAATCTGTACTCTGAACAATTCCTGTGTGATCAGCAAAATGATCATGTTGAAAACCATAGAAAGAATTGGAATGGCCTCCATAACAATGAAGACAAATATTTATATGATGCTGGAGAAGATTACTGTGGCCAGCGAGGCCAAGAGGATCCTGATGATGTGTATCTTGACAGAGAGGGGTTTAATGCTCCAAGTTGCTACCATCTTCATGAGAACTTCGGGCCATATACAAATAGCCATACAACAGAATTTACCAATCAGCAAAGTAAAATATTAAATTTTCCAGATGCTGCAAAGGAACATCTTAAGGTATTGGAGAAGCTGATGCATTTTTCTGTCTCATTTGGAACTTGTTCACAGGTCTTTTAACTATTGATAGTAATATTATTAAATGCTTGCAGTCTTTTTTTATCACTTTAAATAGTGATGAGAGGTTTCTGTAGTTTATTTAAAACACAGAAATAAAATAAGTGGATTTTCATATGTGTACAT
>VYZU01063728.1:0-10659 GCA_013401355.1 Ceyx cyanopectus | reverse complement strand
TTTTTTTTTTTTGGTGCCACAACCATCTGCTTCCTGACTTACAAGTGATGTTTTTTTTTCTCTGTTCATGTCTCTTTGCTTGGTGACTTCATCTGAACACTTGAGCAGACTTCTTCCATCTAGTATCACCAACTGCCCAGTTCTTGTCTGGATTTCAATCCAGACTGCTTAAAGCATGCTTTGGATTTTTCCAGCACCTCTCTTACCTGGGATTTAGGGAGGAGAAACCTTGGCATGATGAATGTGCAGATCATTCTTCAAAAGCAGTCTGTCCTGGGGCATGTCTGTCTTTTTGGTGCAGCTCTTTTCCTAACAAGAGTTTGCCAGAAAAGTCAATTACTTGGTATTCTGTATGAAAGTGTTCTGTATTTTAAGTCTTTCTGTAAATTCCAGTGTTGTGACCTTTTCCTTGGAGGAAGAAAACCAGGATTTTCTGAATGTGGCTTATTTCTCTTGTCTCTGTGACTTTGGAGTGATCTTGTATGAAAAGCATATTTGAAAAGCATAAAATGAATGCTATTCCTTCTGTTCCAGTTGCAACAACTATTGACAGACCTTCCCCATTATATGCTGGAGGACAGTGGAGACCATCTATCCAACTCTTTAGACTGCAACACTCATGAGACTGAGGAGCAGTAAGGCATTTTGTGACTTTTTCTTTTTGTTATTTATGCAGTGATTTTGAGAACAGAGCAAAATCTCAGCTGATGAAGAGTGTAAAATCACTCCCAGGAAAAGGAGGGCTGCAGTGCAGTTTGCAGTATGGTTTGTGTTCCATGGGAGACAAACTAGATATCACTTCAGTTAACAGGTGGTTTGGTTTATTTCACTTTTTCCTGAAGTTCTGAGTACACAGCTAAGCTGCTTCTCTGTCTCTAGATCAAGTGAGCATGGCAATCATGATGGAAGGTGGATTGATCCATTGAGAAATGATCCTCAAAATGTAAGCTTTTCTGAGCAGTGATGATGCTTGTTCATAACAGCATGCTAATTATTACTTAAATTCATTAGAGAAATGATGTAAGTGTTTTGCTATTAACTGGAAAGTATTTCTAACTTGACAGGGGTGTGGGGGGTTTTGAGCAATTCTAAATGTCTTACCCATTCCTAGGGTTGTGAACAAGGAAAAAATCTGTACTCTGAACAATTCCTGTGTGATCAGCAAAATGATCATGTTGAAAACCATAGAAAGAATTGGAATGGCCTCCATAACAATGAAGACAAATATTTATATGATGCTGGAGAAGATTACTGTGGCCAGCGAGGCCAAGAGGATCCTGATGATGTGTATCTTGACAGAGAGGGGTTTAATGCTCCAAGTTGCTACCATCTTCATGAGAACTTCGGGCCATATACAAATAGCCATACAACAGAATTTACCAATCAGCAAAGTAAAATATTAAATTTTCCAGATGCTGCAAAGGAACATCTTAAGGTATTGGAGAAGCTGATGCATTTTTCTGTCTCATTTGGAACTTGTTCACAGGTCTTTTAACTATTGATAGTAATATTATTAAATGCTTGCAGTCTTTTTTTATCACTTTAAATAGTGATGAGAGGTTTCTGTAGTTTATTTAAAACACAGAAATAAAATAAGTGGATTTTCATATGTGTACATGATGATTTTATTTTTTTCTCTCTCATTGGCTGGATAGAATTTAAGGAGGTAGAGTGAATGTGATTCATAGAAGTGTGTGAAGTTACTCTAGTGAAGTTGACACTTCACCATTCTCCTAAAGTGGAAATTTTTCATGAAAATTTCACTCACAGTGTGTTAAAGCCTGATAATGAAGCTAGATAATTAGATAACTCTGGTTATCTAGATAACTCTAAATAACTAGAGCTCTTAATGTCAGCCTGTAAAAAGAAAATACTTCTATCAAGCAGGACTATAGTTGTAGTTTTAAATTGATTTTCTCTTCTGTGTATTTTCTCACAACAGCAATTTGTTTCATCTTAGGTTGTTGGTGGCCATTTGCCAGAATCCTACAAAGTGACTTACAAACCATACCAAAGTGACATGAATCAGAATAATCCACTCATCCAAGAAGGATCCAGAAGAGATGAAGAGTTTGAAGACTTAAAGCATGAATTCTTGGACAAAGATGAGAGTAAGTGTTTGCTAGTTAGTTAGGCTTGAAATAAACTTGTGTTAATAGTCCACTGGAAATCAGCAACAGAAAACCTGTTGATTTCATAGAATCCTAGAATTGTTTGGGTTGGAAGGGAGCTTAAAGCTCCTCCAGTTCCAGCCCCCCTGCCATGGCAGGGACACCTCCCACTAGAGCAGGTTGCTCAAGGCCCTACCCAATCTGGATTTGAATACATACCCACCCCTCATTATCTAGAAATTGGCTCTTATTAAAGAGTGGGTGAGTTTTGGTCTCTTCAAAATGTGCTTTTGACTGGTGACACTGAAATAATTTCTGATGGCTTGATGGGAAGTGTTGCTGGCACTTGGACTTGTTTCTAATATTGGAAAAGAATGACTTGCCATACCTGGGGTATTGGCCTTTTGCCCAAGGTGTGCTTCAAATGACAGAATGACTTTGCTTGTTGGACATCTTGCAGATGTAGTTGCCACAAGACTGTATAAATTCACAGCACAAACCTTTACCCAGCCCTGCTGTCAGGGTTCAGTTGTGGTGAAGATTCCTACAATTCTTCAGCCATTGCTGCCAGAGTAACTCAGATGATGCAGATCAAACATGGATTAAAAAATGATGAAATGTTATGTACCAACAGGGAATTTGGCACTGCATGAAAGAAGCATCTTGGAGCAGGAATTTCTTGCAATGATGCCTTTCTTCATTACTGGACTGTGCTGACTTGTCTTTATCCTAATTGAAATTTGGCAGGTTCTTCAGAAAACATTAAGATTCTTCAACTTGAAGTTCTCAATAAAGCAAGAGAAAGACAACTGGAAGAACTTAATATAAAGCTAGAAAAGAGTGCCCAGCAGATTAGGTATTTGGANTATATATAAAAATTGAGATTTGCATATATACCAGCTTTTTTTATTCTGAAATTTGATATAGGCAGTGTCTCTGCAGTTATTCATCATATTCATAGATTGATTCAGGATTGAGTAGACCTACCCCTCTTCCCCCAAACATTGTCTGAAGGAAATTCTCTGGAATAGTGCCTGACTGTAACTGCCTTAACTTCCACTGCTTTCTCAAGACCACTGTTGTATTCCAGAGTCCCTATGTGCCAGGCATTAAAAACATCCAGAAAGGTGAGAAGGCTGACAAAGCAGTGTGTTTGAAGTACACAAAAAAAAAAGATAAAAGCCCTGAACAACCCAACCCCAATAGGAGCAGTGTACATCTGTGAAAAAAAACTTGGTTTTTTTGGTGCTGTCTGGTTTCACAAGCCATTTTCTGGGCTGTTTGTAGAGAGAAGCTCTTCCAAAATGATCAGAGCTGTAGTTGAGACTGGTGGTTGTCTCACTCTCCCTTGTCTTATGGAGACAGAAAAAAAAGGTCCTGATTTTAGAGTATTAAGAATGTCATTTTTAGAATGCAAAAGGAGCAAAGGAGAGAGAAAACTTCAGCTGTGTCTTGGGAATGATTTCGTTTCTCCCTTTCAGTGTAAGGGAGTTGAAGTGTAAGGGGTTCTGTTAGCCCCTAGTGCTAACAGAATGGGGCCTGTTTCCAGCAGGCTTCTGGAGGTATGATATTTTGGAGTGCTTCCAGCTGCCAGAGGGAGAAAGAGGTTACTGGATGGAGACTGAAAGGTTTTCTTCTGCCTGCTGCCTCCAGTCTGAGACAGAGGGCTGATGGCAAATGGCTGTGTGGAGCAGGGATACTGATGTTCCATGGAGCTGGTGGGTGACTGGCCATGTTTCTTACACAATTGGTGTCTCTTCCTTAGGTGAAAAGGATGGTCTGGCTGTTAGTCTTTGTGAGGCCCAGAAGCTCTATCAGAGTGGAAAGGAACAGGAATTACGGCTTGAAGGTCAAATAAAGGTCCTTGAAACTCAAATTGAGAATCTTACTATCAGTAAGGAGCAGGTACTGTAAATATTTTAAACTGCTTATTGTCTTTACAGTTACATTTGTGGTGCATTTGCATTAAACCCAAGTGCTAGCATCNAAAAAAAAAAAAAAAAAAAAAATTTGCATAATGATGTGGCCGTTTAAAAATTACATAACAGTCCAATTAAAATGCCAAAGAATGGCACAGTTGAGCTGTTACTTAGCTTAGCTGATGTGATCCTGAATCTCTCTGCCAGCTGCTTGCTTCTCTGAAGCTGCTTGCCCACTTGAAATGTAAAAACAGGTTTTTCCAGTGGCTCTCAGAGATTTCACTTACATGTAAAGCCTCTGCTGGGCCACACGCTGCTTTCCTAAAGAAACATTCCATACATATAACCTATAGATTTGCTGCCAAAACAATACCAGTATTTAAAGGTCACCTTTGTCTGCTGTTATGAAATTATGGACTAACTATTGTTTACAAATGTATATGATACTAATAAATGTATATAGTGAGTTGGTTTGGTTTAAGAAAAATGCCAATACTCACAACCCCTACTAAATTTCCAACGTAACCTAGTAGTTTAATTGAACTATAGGTCTGACTCTTAACACTAATGTAGGATTCTGCACTTCAGCTTCAGCACCAGTATTTATGATTTAAATTTTTCATATTTATTTCTTGCTGAGAAAATTCTTTCCTGTCAGATGTTGTAATCGAGTCACTAAGAGCTGGCACAAGGTTTATCAGCTCTGACAATCGTGATACCAAATGGAAAGACATGATTTCCCTTTCCTCTGATTTTCAAGATTACAAAGGACTCAGACCAGAATTCCAGAACTGAATATTTCCTTGTTCATATAACATTGAATAAGACTGATTTGTGAGATCATTTCCAAGGTTAATTTTTCTGTCTGGGACTCATGGCAGTTCAAGACACGAAGTCATGTAAGGGCATTCCCCCATTTCTAACAGCTGCTGCCAGGTTTATGGTTATATTAAAGTCCTCATTTAGTATTGTAATTCATGTTTTTTTCTAGAGAAGTTGCAAATTGAATCAGAAATATCCTTTTACTCTGCCTACCAAACGAATGCAACTTCTATGATATGCAATGATCAGCCTACAATTAGCACATGGTAAATTGTCTCCAAGGGGAATTTCTTCAAGCTAAAAAGATAAAGTAATTTTCACTTCCCAAAAATGCGTTGTTGTTTTAAAGAAGCAAATGAATTAAAATAATAACACATTTATGAACCATTTAAGAAAGCAAAATTCTTCCTCAGAAGAATGTATCAAGCTATAGCTTTAATAAGGATAAACATAATAATAAAACTCTTTTATTTTCTGGAAATTAGTCTTAGATGTCATGATCATGCACTCCTTTAACACATACACAAGCAAAGTTTTGCAACAACCTAAAAGTGTATGTGAAGCAACAGGAAAGAATGCTGGAAGAAACCAAATGTGAGAAGACAGAGATCATCAATCGCCTGACCAGAAGCCTGGAGGACTGCCAGAGCCAGTGTGCATCTATGCTCCAAGCAGGTCAGCCCTTTGCTCCTCCCTTGCCTCTCCTTGCAGGAATGGCTGCAGGGTTTTTCAGTATGACAGTGCCCATCTGTGTTCCCACTGAGATGGANCCCTTTCAGTGTAAGGGAGTTGAAGTGTAAGGGGTTCTGTTAGCCCCTAGTGCTAACAGAATGGGGCCTGTTTCCAGCAGGCTTCTGGAGGTATGATATTTTGGAGTGCTTCCAGCTGCCAGAGGGAGAAAGAGGTTACTGGATGGAGACTGAAAGGTTTTCTTCTGCCTGCTGCCTCCAGTCTGAGACAGAGGGCTGATGGCAAATGGCTGTGTGGAGCAGGGATACTGATGTTCCATGGAGCTGGTGGGTGACTGGCCATGTTTCTTACACAATTGGTGTCTCTTCCTTAGGTGAAAAGGATGGTCTGGCTGTTAGTCTTTGTGAGGCCCAGAAGCTCTATCAGAGTGGAAAGGAACAGGAATTACGGCTTGAAGGTCAAATAAAGGTCCTTGAAACTCAAATTGAGAATCTTACTATCAGTAAGGAGCAGGTACTGTAAATATTTTAAACTGCTTATTGTCTTTACAGTTACATTTGTGGTGCATTTGCATTAAACCCAAGTGCTAGCATCTGAAACATTGTTCATGATCCTTGCAGAAACTGTGTGATGAATGAAGAGGGTGCATTGGTGGAAAACTATTAAAATCCATATCAGGACTTTTAATAACCATGGGACTAAAAAAATGAGCTGAAATAGAGAATATTGGAGCAAAAGTAAAATATAAGTAACTGGGAACTACTCTAATGCTGTTCCTCCAGATATTGAAGCAGTCCAAAGTGACAGAGATAGCCATGGAAAGCATGAAGAAGCAGCTGTTAGAACTTCAGAGATCAGATGCCCTTCAACAAGCCAGAGAGCAACACGAGGCCATTGTTTCAGCACTCAAGCAGAAGTATGAAAAAGAGCTGTTATCACTGGAACAGAAACTGGAGAGTACCAAATCTACACTCCTGGAGCAGGTGAGAAGGCATTTTAGGATGCTGAGTACTGTGCTGGAGAGGCTGGAGAGCATCCTGTTTGTCCTAAGTTGCATTTATTCACCTACAATTCTCACAAGTCCTTCTGAAAGCTGCTAAGCAAATGGAAAATAAATATACAGAAATCACAGTATGATGAAGTCTATGTGGTGTGGGTTTTTTTAAACCTTTCCAGATGAGTTTTTACATAGCAGATGCAGAAGAGGCAAGAATTCTTTGTCTTGGTTTCTCTCCTGAGTTTTCAAGCTTTCATTCTGTTCACAAGAGTACTGGGAAAGGAAACTAATTAAGAAATTATGTCACAATTTTTCTGCAAGAAAAACTGTTGATTAAACACTCTGCTTTAGTATCAAAATTAAGGATAACTAACCACTGAAAAGTCACTTTATTTTAGAAGTACAGATTTAAAAGAGGGGTGGGGGAAAGACTGGCTTTAAGAGGGAGTTTAATAAATATTGTGTTAAATTCTTACAGAGATTATTCAAATTGGTCTACCTGACATGTCTGTTACACTATTAGAAATATTCAAGCAGTGTAGTCTAGGCAGTCCTTAAATTGTCCTCTTATTTCATATAAAGGAAATAGACTAGAATTAAAGAAACAATTCTGTGATTCTTGTCTCTACACAAATATGCATAGAAATAAATGGTTTGTGTGTTTGAAAATATAACTAGCACTTGACTGTAAAGAAGAATGAACTGATGAAATTCTGTCTGTTCATACCACAGCAAATCTTGTGCAACTTTACTGACAAAAAAAAGTTAGTTTTGATTTATTAATGACAGTATGTTTGGGGTATTTAGAGAGATGTTTCCTAGTTTTGACAAAGAATAGGAGTCCAAAGGGGTAAAGAGGAGGTGCTGAGCCTCCCAGGTTTGTGTAGGTAACTATCTAATACCATATGAAGGTTGTTTTATGTCTTATGAAAAAATGGCATTTCCTTTTTTACAGAGCTTTGGAACTTGCTAGCTTGGCTTAAGCTCAGTTACATTAGATCAGCCTTAATCAAGACTTTATTTATATTCTTCTGCATTTGACTAACTACATGTGATTAATTACAGGGCATGATGTGCCATGCTGGAAAGTGCTCTAGAAATAGCTCCCATCCCATGGCTGTGTTTCTAGATGAGTGTGCTCACTTGTGATGCTGTTAAGAGATGCCAAGGGGGTAGCATTTGACCTGGGGTTGATTCATTCTCCCTTGTCTTCTTTGTATTGACTCGTGTATCTGAGGTGGTTCTGGAGGTTGGTAACGTGAGTTAAAATCATCTCTGCTCCTAGCAAGAGTTTTGCAACAACCTAAAAGTGTATGTGAAGCAACAGGAAAGAATGCTGGAAGAAACCAAATGTGAGAAGACAGAGATCATCAATCGCCTGACCAGAAGCCTGGAGGACTGCCAGAGCCAGTGTGCATCTATGCTCCAAGCAGGTCAGCCCTTTGCTCCTCCCTTGCCTCTCCTTGCAGGAATGGCTGCAGGGTTTTTCAGTATGACAGTGCCCATCTGTGTTCCCACTGAGATGGAATTGCTTGTTCCTTGGAAAAAGAGACTGATCCCCACCTTGCTAGAATGTCCCAAAAATACGTTGTTTCCTGCTTTAAAAAAAAAAAGACACATTAATTTCCTGGGTGACTTGGTCTAGGTGATCCTGCTCAGGCAGGGGGGTTGGACTAGATGATCTTCTAGCTCCCTTCCAGCCCCTAATATCTGTGAATCTGTGAATCAACGTCGAGCTAATTGTGTTAGTCAGACTTACATGAAGCTTTGTTAAGTTTAGACTGAGGTGTAAAAAAAAAAAAACAACCCAAAAACCAAACCCTCTAAAACCAACAACAAAATAACCCAAAGCTAACACCCAACATCCCAACAAACCAACCCCAAACACCTCTCCTCCCCAGTGCCCTTACCCCAACCCCAACAAACCACCAACAAAAAAACACTAAAACCCCAAGCAAAAGCAGTTAAACTATTTTTGTCTGCTTTTTGTGCTGCCTGGGTGCTGCTATGACTATTTGCTACCCAGTTTTGGACCAAATAATAGCCCTTGGGAACAAGCTTCTTATTTTCGTGGTAAGCATTTGACTTAATTGCCATTCTAAATACAAATCTTAGTGAGAAATGAATGGTTTTTGTGGCTGGTTCTTGGAAACTTGTGTCACTAGCACGTGAAATATACTAGATATAGGAGGTGAAATATTCTGCTCTTTGTGTATTTGACTTGTGCCTGCTCTAGACATTGAAATCTTTAAATAGTAATGTATGTCAGAGCTAGTAGTGACCTCAAGGAAATGGAAACAGAGTAATGCCTGGTACCAGAATCAATTTTTATTTATTTAATCTGTTTTTAACAGTGATCTCTTTTCACATTGCATATTTTTTCTTGCATATTTATGACTTTCTCTGTCTCTGCTTTTGACAACAGGCTTAACACCGAAGGATAAACACTTGCGGTTTCAAATCCAACATGCTCAGGCTTCAGAGGCACTAAACAATGAAGTAAACAAAGCTTTTCAGGTTAATTTCATTCAATATTTATCTGTTTTGATTTTAGGGGGGCAGATATAATAGATAAGAGGTTGGTAGTTGAAACTTACTTGTTTGGGAAACAAGCACGTTTCCTTTCATTAAAAGGCAACCCACTGCTCACTACTTCATCTCCCAGTGTTGCATGGTGGACCCTTGGACTTATTTTTTCCTGGTCCTTTAAAGTTTTCAATTAGAACTCAGTGGGGCACGTGTCCTACACCTGGGGAGAAATCACACCATGCACCAGTACAGGTTAGGGGTAGACCTGCTGGAAAGCAGATCTGTGGAGAAGGACCTTGGTGGACAATAAGTTCCCCATGGGACAGCAGAGTGCCCTTGTGGCCAGGAAGGTCAGTGGTCTCATGGGGTGCATAAGGAAGAGTGTCAAGTTCTCTTTTCCTTCCCCTCTGCTCTGCACCAGTGAGACCACCTCTGGAGTGTTGTGTCCAGTTCTGGTCTCCCCAGTTCAAGAGGGATGGGAAATAGTGGAGAGAGTCAGTGGAGGCTACAAAGATGATGAACTGGAACATCTCTGTGATGAGGAAAGGCTGTGAGAGCCCTGGGGCTGTTCAGCCTGGAGAAGAGAAGCCTGAAAGGGGATCTCATTGTTTACAGATCTCTGCAGGGTGGGTGTCAGTGGAAGGCTCTGCTCAGTGGTGCCCTGGAATAGGATGAGAGGTGATGGTCACAAGCTGAAACATGGCAAGTTCCACCTCAACATGTGGAGAAACTTTTTCCCTATGTAGCCCTCTAAATTAGGGGTACAAGTCTATGTTCCTAATTCTTTTTATTTATTAGACTTAATTCTATTATCTTGGAACTGATGACTCTTAAGTACTGAGTAGTGGGCTGTACTTTTCTGTTGTCATCCATTTTACTACAGCAGGAAAGAAGTAAGAGCAAAAGAAATAATACTTCACTTAATATATGAACTATAATAAGAACAATCTAATACACTGATCAACAGAAAGTATTCCCTAATTAANTCCTTGGAAAAAGAGACTGATCCCCACCTTGCTAGAATGTCCCAAAAATACGTTGTTTCCTGCTTTAAAAAAAAAAAGACACATTAATTTCCTGGGTGACTTGGTCTAGGTGATCCTGCTCAGGCAGGGGGGTTGGACTAGATGATCTTCTAGCTCCCTTCCAGCCCCTAATATCTGTGAATCTGTGAATCAACGTCGAGCTAATTGTGTTAGTCAGACTTACATGAAGCTTTGTTAAGTTTAGACTGAGGTGTAAAAAAAAAAAAACAACCCAAAAACCAAACCCTCTAAAACCAACAACAAAATAACCCAAAGCTAACACCCAACATCCCAACAAACCAACCCCAAACACCTCTCCTCCCCAGTGCCCTTACCCCAACCCCAACAAACCACCAACAAAAAAACACTAAAACCCCAAGCAAAAGCAGTTAAACTATTTTTGTCTGCTTTTTGTGCTGCCTGGGTGCTGCTATGACTATTTGCTACCCAGTTTTGGACCAAATAATAGCCCTTGGGAACAAGCTTCTTATTTTCGTGGTAAGCATTTGACTTAATTGCCATTCTAAATACAAATCTTAGTGAGAAATGAATGGTTTTTGTGGCTG
>VYZU01063725.1:0-23029 GCA_013401355.1 Ceyx cyanopectus | reverse complement strand
CCCAGCCCCTCGTCTCTTTCAAGGGAAAGGGAAAAAAAAAAAGGAAACGAAAGGAGGTGGGGGGAGGAACCAACAAAAGAAACCCCTCTAGATATTCACTGATATCTATGCAATGGCTCTGGGAATGAGAGCTGCAGACAGTGGCAGCCTGCATACCGCAGCAGCGGGCGGGCTTAGGAGGAAGGTGCAGAGGTGGGCTTCTCCTCCCGGGACACGGGGATGGGCCTCTCACTGTGGCCGGCGTCCATGTTGGAGGGGACCTTGGGGCCCGAGAAGGTCAGCATGCCATCGTTGGACAGGGAGCAGGTGATGGCGGCCTGGTCCACGTTGGCGGGCAGGCGGTACCGGCGGTGAAATTCGCGGGAGATGTAGCCGTGGTCGTCCTGAGAGGCAGTGGGGAAAGGGGGGAAGGGCCATCAGAAACCCCCTGGCTCCGGGTTGTGTGCTCCCCACCCAACCCCCAGGCTCTGTCAGAGCAGGGTCCGTGTTTGCCTTGCTTTATCACCACGCTGTACTGTCAACGTTGGCTGAACACACCTCTGCTTTTTATTCTATTTTACAGCTTTGGAGGGGCAGGTGCCCCCCCTGTGATGTCCCTGAAGCTGCAAGAACTGAGCAGAGCAGCAGGGGGTGATTTTTGGCCATATTATAGGTTGGGATCTGATTTGGATAGGGGCCCTGCTGTGGCCTCTGATTTCAAAGGATGCTTGGAGAGAAACTCTGGGGTTCTGTGAAGGCAAAAGCAATGTGTGTGTGTGCGCCCATGTATGTCCTTAGCAGGCAGCAACACTGTGTCAGCCAAAGTGCACAATAATGTCCCTCCCCCCCTCTTTTTTTGGGGGGGTGGGGGAAAGAAAGAGAAATGTGATTTTATTTTTTTTTTTAAATCAGCCATGAAAATGGCTGATGCCTTCCTCTGGAAAAAAAGCCACAAACTAGATTAAAAGATGCATACTGTTTCCAGGATAGAGCTTTGTCTGGCCAAAAAAGTGTATGAGAGAATTAAACCCCTGCTGGTATAACTCACTTTTCGACCCCCACAGATATTTCCATGACATCCATGTTAAAAGTTTCCAAGCCTGAGGCACTTGGTTGTTTTTCTTTTGTTTTGTTTGCTCTTGCTTTTCTCTCCTAGATCAGCATATGAAAACTCTGTTTTCACTAATGATTCTGGCTTATGAAAACTCAGCCATGCTTCAGCAGTGCCAGCTGATGTTCTTTGTCTGGTCCAGTGTTATTTGTGAACCATGGACATTGTCATCTGACGGTTATGGAAGGTGATGATTGAAAATAAACAAAAGAGGAGTGGATTAGCTTGTTATTGTTAGGTATCAGGTCTTTGAGAACAAGCCATGTCAATAATCACAATTGATAAATAACTCCTTCTTCTGATGTTTTTTTTTTCCTTCAGCTGAGGACTGTTGGAAAGAAAGAAAATGGAGCTTGACTCCCCAATTGCTCCACCATCATGGTAACTTGCACTTACCTGTCTTTCACTGTGCTTGCCATGGATTTCCACAAAGTCATCGATTATCTTCACACTCAGGTCTTCGGGAGAGAAGTGTTTTACATCCAGCATGATTGTAAACTTGTCCCGGTCAGACCTCACCTGAAACAAATATGTTAGGCAGTAAGACCCAAGCTCTAAACACAGAGACAGCACCAGTGTCATGGGAGCTTAAAAACCAGGGAAGGTGTAGGCTGGCAGCAACACAGTTTCTCCTGTGACTATGGGCCTCAGCAGAGACCTTCTTCCCATTGTGGGGACCCAGGAACACTAGAAGGCCACAGTAGGTGTGTGCACCATGGCTCTGGGGAGAGACATCACTTCATGTCAATTTCCTTGTGCCAGGGACCCCTTTGCACTCAGTGATCTACCTGCCAGATGCACTGAGCATTCATTCTCAGCAGCAAGCGGTGATGGAAACCAATTTAATATTCTCTGATAGCACATGTTGAGTCCTTTCAGCAATTTATGGTTTATTTGTGGTCTTAGCTCTGGGAGGAAACCAGTTAGAGAGCTAGAGAAGCGCCAGTCCCGGAGCTTCAGACCACAGCCCCCACAGCTACACACTCCTCCTACACACTGCCGTTGGAAAATTGCTCCTGGGTCTTCCAGAGTGGGCTTGGAAAAAAGACCGAGCTCCTGAGGCAGAGGAGGGTGCCAGAGGATGATCCCACTTGCCGGGGTCCTCTTCCATGCCAAACTGCCCTCATGGGCATTTACTCTGGAAACAACCCAGCTCTTCCCTCCCCACACAGCCAGCAGACACAAGGACAGCAAAAGCAGCTTTTTACATGTCAGAAACAACCATCAGGAGCCAAAATGGCTTCTGTTTCTCAAAGGGAATCCTTCCTCCTTTCCTTTCTCAGAGGGAATCTTCCCTCAAAGGGAAGCCTTCTCCCCAGCATGCCCAAGAAGAAGTAGGTGGGCTGTGCTGGACGGTGGGCTGGAGGGCCCCCTCCACTCACACCATAGCGGGGGGCTACAGCTGCCGGCCTCTGCCAACAAGCCACGGGTGAGAAGGAGCGGATGCAGGAGTAAGGAAGGAGAGGAAGAAGAAGAAGCCCAAAAGGGCCCTTACCTCTGAAATGCCCGACTCCAGCACACTGCGGAAGAGGGATTGCCTGTAGTAGGGGCTGATAGTGGAAGAGAACAAAGGCAGGAGATCATACTCGAGAAGACCCTCTCCAAAAAACTGGTCAAATAAACGGCTTGGAATGAGGGGTCCCAGAGCACGCTTGAACCAGGGGTGCTGGATGGTAATGTCCATGGTTGCTGCTGCTGCGACCTGTGGCTGCGAGGGGAGAGCGGTGGGGGCAGTGCAGTCACTGAGGAGACAGCGATGCCTTGGCTGGACTGAGCAGTGCAGCCCCAGGGAAGCTGCCCCTATATATACCAGTCTCGCAGAATGAAGGCATTAGTGGGATTTCTCTGGAAAGACATGATCTCATGACAGAGGCAACGTGGTCAGCAGAAATGCGGAGACTGACCTGGAAATGACAGTCTGGTTGGAATCAGCGCCAGATCTCCCGAAGAGACGATGCCAGGCAGCAGGCTGGGAGACACGAGGTGCCCAGGGGTACTGGCAGGTTGTCCATTGGATCAAGCAGAAAGAAACAGGGCACACCAGTGGGTGTCTCAAAGACACTTGTGAAGGAGGCCTGTTCCAGCTCTTTGCAACTCAGCCTTGGATTCTCCCTCATTTGCTTCTGTTTCGGCCCTTCCTTGAAACGGTGACACAAAGTCTCTAACAAAAAAATGAAACATCTTTCTTCCAGGCAAGGAAGAAGGGTCTGATTCAGAGTGCAGAAAGGGAATCTGTTTTTGATGACATGCTATAGGGTGTCTCCACCACTTGAGAGAGGCCTGACACCCCTGGCAGAGGGATCCTGGCAGGGCTGGCAGAGAATCAGGACTAATGCATGACACAGAGCATGAACACGGGTTTGACAAAGCAGAAACATTTAACAAACAAATGCTTCGCCAAAAAAAAAGAGAGAAGGAGAAATAAATTTGGTCAGTGACTGTGGCAGAACTCCCAAAGCTCCTCTTGAGAGTGTCCATGTTTTGATTCAGGAGTGTTATGGGAGATGCATTTACCTCCCAGTGTCACAACACAGATGCTGCTTAACATTTCTTCTAACAGACATTTCTTCTGTCTGCTTTGCATTTCTGCTTTACTTAAAGCTTCCGTCAAGGGGTTGTCAGCCATTGTGGACGGACTGGGGAAGGGGCATGTGGACAGACCACTGTGGGAGCAGCTGTATCTGCCAGAAAGCTGAGGCATGTGGATGGTAAAAGGGCAGAGGGGCAGCCCAGCTCCATAGCAGCTCAGCACGAGACCATGGCAACAGCCAAAACCCCATTTCCAGTAAAGCCAGTCATGCAGGGACTACATCCTACTGACCTTCTGGACAGCAGAAGCATCTGCATCAGGAATCTTGTGCATCCCAGCACCTTTTGCAGTCACTGAGAGTGAGGAACAGAGAGGAGAGGGCACATCTAAAGAAACTTAAGAGCTGATGCTCTAATGGTGCTGGGGACTAAAGAAACCAAGAGTGGCTGAGATCCTGGCATCAGTGCTTCAGAGAAATGGGATAGAGCCAGGGCAGAGGTGCTAAATTCAGAAAAGCACTGAGGTGAAGTGACACAGCTGTGCATCACCCAGCATCTAGGTGCCATGTGGTCTTAGAAAGTCCTTGTCCTCTCCTACACATGACCATTCCCACACAGTGCATGGAAGCAGACAAGGAAAAGTGGGAACCAGAAGATCTAATTACATCTAATTAATTTTCTTCATTGAAAGCAAGTTGAGGAAAACACCCAAAAAGGCAGTAGAGGCTGCTAAAAAGACAGATAAATGTTCAAGTTAAACCCCACCTAGTTCCAGCAAGAAAAGACCCTGTGGTCTGTCCATGGCTCTCAGGCTTTTCTAAAATTAGCCAAAAGAAGATTAATCCCTCTTCAAGACATGGAGGTAAAACCCACAGCAGACAGGCCTAACACCCCATTCAGTCCCACTGTCCCAAATTTCCAAATCTGTCATTTTACTTGAGAAAGCAAATGAGAGTCATCAATTGCTGTCAAGATTTTTCCTCAAGAGCTGTGCGAGACTTCCCCAGGAAAGAAAATGCCTCCTCAGCCACCCAATACCAAAGACCTGCTAACCTTTATTTAACCAAATGGCAGCAGTGACTTGAGGTACGCAGAATGAAAGGATAGACATTGGAACAGGTTCAAATCTCAAGTCACTCACTGGAGCACAGAAAGAGAAGTGTTATTTTAGTAGAGGCTGGTAGAGGAGCAGGTGGGAACTGTGCCCTGACACAGAACATGAGACAGATCTGGGGGTCTGGCCCTTGCAGTATGGTGGGAATATTCCTCTGTGTGTTCCAAAGCAGGGGTTATACCAGGAGCATAAGGAACAACACACACAATGGCAGGCTTCTCTCTGGGCATCTTTCTGTCCTTAAGAAACTGCCAAACCTTTGAGCTCTGACTGCCAGTGTGTTCCCCATGTGACAATGGAGGTGGATTACTGGGGTGGGAAGGAAAAAGGGAGCCCAGGGAGGCTGTACATCTGTCAGGAACATCAACCAACAGCACCTCAGTGCTCTTAGGGAACACTGCAGCCACTTACCTGCACACCACAACCACAAAATCCATCCTCTACCCACAGCCTCTGAAGCATGCTCAAAGATCAGAGACTACATATGTTCAACATATGATAGCATCACCCCACGTGTTCATTGGAATGATGGGAATGGGCTGTTGAGAGAAAAATGACAAATATGTCTTCACCTAAATTTCATGTAAAACTGTGTATATTACCACACATTCAAATACTTGAAAAGTGACACCAACTTTATGGGTTTGCCTTTAGTTTCTTCCAGACCCATGTTTTCTTGGCTCCTCCTAGAATTAATCCTATCCATTTTATTTTTGGCAGACATTTTTGTCTTTTAAGAGCAAAATATTTCACTGAAATGTAAGTTTAATTTACAGAAGGTTTGTTTTTTTCTCATACAGACTTGGCATTAACTCTCTGGTAACCCACAGAGGGTGCAACTTTTCAGAGAGTTCTTATAGAGAAAAGGTATGAGTTTCTGTGGTTTTTCTTTCAAATAGACCTGTCTACCCAAAAGAAATGCCTTCATTTACATGGTCTTCTGTATTTAGAGATAAGGTATCTAGTGACCACATAAGGGAGTGAATAATCTCTGCCAATATTTAATTAAAAAATTGCTTTATCATTTTTTTTACTTTAATCAAATAAAGTTGTCCTTTTGCAGGAACATTTCCTTGAGGTACCAAAAGGGGTTAATGCCATGCACACAGAGCTAGGGTAATAATGGGATTTTGTTGCAAGTTTTCTTCCTACCAGCTTTGCTGTGGTGGAAAACACTACCTAATGTGTGTGAGGGAGCTGGTTAGTGGGAAAAAACTGACCATGCTTTTCTTAATCGTACATAGACCTCGCTTTGGAAAGGATGCAAGAATTTGGCAGAAGTCAGTACACAAGAAGTCAAGCAAAAAGGGCAGGCTGGCTAGGGAGCCAGCATTACTTACTGTAAGCTCTCCCTAGAAATGAACACTGAACATTCTTTCTTTCTTTCTTTCTTTCTTTCTTTCTTTCTTTCTTTCTTTCTTTCTTTCTTTCTTTCTTTCTTTCTTTCTTTCTTTCTTTCCTTCCTTCCTTCCTTCCTTCCTTCCTTCCTTCCTTCCTTCCTTCCTTCCTTCCTTTTAAGGGAAGACTCATGCCTTTAGAAAACTTTGTTTCCTGTTCCTCACACATATGCATGCCATCCAGGGCAGTGCCATGCTCAGGAGCTCCAAACCACATCTGACTTGTGATGCTGATGAAGGAGCACCTCACTCGTTTTCTTCTGCCTTCAGCCTCCCCAAAATACCATGGGAAGCCCCAAAGCAGAGGTTTCTGCTGAGTTTTGAAAGCTGTGGATATCTTGCTGAAGTTTCCAATGGATGGGAGGAGGTGAGGCCATGTTATCAGTGCCATTCACACCATGTTGGTGTGTTTGGGGCTGCAGGGATAATGCAATGGGAGGGCTGGCATGAGCAAAGGCAGATGTTATGTTCTTCTTTTATTAGATGAATGAATGTTTCTTCTTAAAAGCAAAGAGAACACTTGAAAAACCTTCTTTGATGATAGTTCATAGGAAGAAAGAAGCCAGTTAGTGGGAAGGTTGCTACATGCTGAGCACCTTTGAAAATAAGGCCAGGTATTAAAAATTTTTAATATAGATCTAGAAACCTTTCAGCAAGTGTATTTAAGAAAACAACAAAAACAAACCAACAGCAACAAAACAAAACAAAACCAACACAAAATCACACATACAAAATCAACAAAAACAAACAAGCAAATAAAAACCAAAGCACAACAACTCTCCTTGCTTTTCTTTTAAGGAGATAACAAGCATGTCCCTAGAGAACTCTGCAGATTGCCATGCCTCCCAAACAACCATAGGTGCTTAGTTGGGAGGTGAGCAGCCCCCTGCATTCCAGCAGCAATTAAATTTTATTATTAGTCCTTTACCATTAAAGGGTAAGGGACTCAGGCTGCTCTGTTGTTGTCATCACAGCACTCCCTTCCCTCGCCTCTGCAATTCCTGCTTAGTAAAGAGGTAACTCCTGTACCATGAGTTTTGTCCCAGGTGATCTCCACTCTTGCTAACAGAAGTTTTTGTCCCATGGGGACTATGGTTGCAAAGTTTTGAACACCAAAGCCAGGGAGAGGGAGATCACAGAGGGGACAAGTCATGAAGGTGACGTGGTTGAGGCCCCACCCTGGAGATACTCCAGGTGAGGTTGGCCAAGGCTCTGAGCAGCCTGGGCTAGTTAAGGGTATCCCTGCTCCCTGCAGGGGGCTGCACTAGATGCCCTTTGGAGGTCCCTTCCAGCCCTAAACATTCTATGATTCTATGATTTCTCATTTTCTACCTAAAAATAAAACTTTGTCCCACATCTTTTAAGGCACAATCTTCTGCTAATTGCTGGACTTTGGGATTCCTTTTCCACTCCAACACCTCTTTCCTCCCTGTGTTAGAAGGAAGGGATGACTTTTATTTTCTGGCTTATAGAAAACCACAGGCAGATTTACTATTCAGCCGTATACTGGAAAAGTTAAATACCCACTCTCCTCATACAGAGACTGATATTTATTTTACCTAAAGAATTTATATAATACCAACAGTCTGCCTTGGTGCAGCCAAAGAGGCTTAAAAAATTACTAGCAAACCCTTTTTTCCACCTCAGAGCCCACATCCTAAACACTGAACAAATCCCATCAGTGTTTAGGACACATAACATCATTGTTGTCAAATAAATGGTGAATTTACGTGCTGCTAATCCTTGGCATTTATTCAAACAAGCTCAGCAAGTTTTAGCAGCACAATGCATTTTGTGTTTTCATCAATGGATCTGCATAGGGAATGAGAGATGCTCTTTGCTTCCCAGTCTGCAGCAGCACTCCCAGAGGGTGGGAGATGGGACGAGAGCATCGAGCACACCCAGAGAGCAGCAGAACTGGAACAGGAGCAGGTTTGGAAATCTACAACTCCTAAGCAATGATGCTTCTCCCACCTGTAGATCTCAGACCACTTTCCAGAGGAGGTGAGTATCATTGTGGTGACTGGGAACAACAAGTAAAATGACCCAGAAAGGCAGAGGTACAATCTGAACCCTTTTCACTCCTCTGGTCTATTTTCTTTTGTGAATAAAACCACCTCTCTTGCAACTCCATAGAGCTTGCTGATGAGAGCCCCTCTGCCTTGCAACCAGATCTCATCTCCATGAGCTTTCCATGGCCCCTCTTCCTGCAATAGAAAAGATTGCCTTTACTCTGGAAATTACATCCATTTTTTTCAGACCAAAGAATTTGAGATTGTAAAGTCATTCTATTACATGATGATTACTCCTCTAAAGCTAATAATTATGCTAAGTGTTACAAGAGTTTGATGAATTATATCCTTGACTATATTTTTAAAGGAAAGAATAAATAATGTCATCAAAAGTTGCTATATGGCTCTTAGATTATTTTTTTTCTTACAGTGTTCTTGACAGTTAGATGTGAGTTATTTCTGCATGGTCAATATGAGCATTCCTGCATTGAGCAGATCATGCTACAGACCCTATAGCAGAGTTGTCCTATAGTTTTTTTTCTCTAAGGGTCTCTGCCCAGCCTGTGCACTGGCAAGGTATGGCATACAGGGAACAGAGTTATGACAGGGAGTGCTCTGCTGTAGATATTCACTCAGCAAATAGGCAATGTGAAAGGCATTGGAAGCAGACAGGACTAGGGGTAGTGTCTGGACAGAGGGAAAAAGAGATTGCAGGAGGGTTCAACCAGGAGGAAAAAATGTCTTTATCTGCTGGTCCAGGGAAAGAGGGAAATTAAACAAGTGGTACTTATGTAGGAGCACTGGAAGAAGGCTGGAAGAAAGAAGATCATGGAAGGAGGGTGGCCTGAGTGGGACAAGCAGCTCCATAAAGGGCATTCTCTAAAGCCTGCAGCCACTTAGTAATCCCACAGTGAACCACAAAGTCCTCTGAGTCTGCCTTTCACAGAGCAGGACTTGGAGAGAAAACACTTGACACCAAAGGTAGATGTCATTGCATGAATTGCACAACCACCTACCTGGGAAAGCTCCAAAAACTTCCTAATTGCAGGTGACGCTGCAGTAGTTGTTTAGTGCTCAGGTGTAACCTGGCACTGGGAAATAGACCAAAGGGAAGAGATGGGTTCAGAGAGAAAATGAGCAGTGAACAGGGTAAGAGGGCAGTGTTAGACCTAAAATGGACACTGATGAAAGGAGGTTTGGACAGGCAAGACATAGTATTGATTTGGATTAGAAAATGAGAGACATTGAGAGAGCTGTTGATACTACAGAGGCTGAAAACAACACAATCCTCCACAAGGTGCTGTGTGTACACAGGCTAACTCTATAATTAGGTTATTTAACTTAGACATCCTACTGTGATGGCACAATGTAAACAGCATCCAGATGTTCTTACAGGGAGCACACATCCTTTGACAGGCAACCATAGGGTTGAACCAGCAGGTTCAGAAGCATCATAAGCTCTGCAATTCTCCCCTTGCTGAGGAGAAACACCAAATAATGTCAGCTTTCATCTGGCTCAAAGGGATCCACTGTTCATCAAAAGAGAGAGCAAAACAGCTCTTGATGGGATAATGATCCCCATCCCTTACACCCGGATGCCAGATGAGTCTGTTCCAGTGGCAGCTGTCTGGTGACTTGGAGAATGTGTTTTTACAGCAGCTCAGTGATGGGAACCTCAGGAAAAAACATCACTTGGCACAGAAAGACCCTAATGAACCATTTGTCTAAGCTGCTTCCAAATCCTCTTGCTGGGTTCATGTGCACTCATGTGAGGATGAGCATTAGTGTTGGGTGCTGGAGGTGAGTGGCACAAAGACCGGTGAGCAGGAGGCTGAGAGGGGCTCTGTGTATGTCACTGGGCACTGACTGTACACGCCTGGCCTGCTCTCAGCAGCTCTTCTCAGCTCTTCCCATGGCTTTGCAGCTGCTTTTCATCACCAGAGGAGGGGAAGGAGTCAGCACAAGCCAGCAATCCCCCTGCTGTCTCTTCTCTTGCAAGGTGAATAGAGCACGTGGGCCAGGCACTGGAGACAAGAGCACAAACTGAGGGATAATTAACCTGAAGAGCATCACATTTCACAGAATCACAGAGTGTCAGGGGTTGGAAGGGAGCTAGAAGATCATCTAGTCCAACCCCCCTGCCAGAGCAGGAGCACCTAGACCAAGTCCCCCAGGAACAGATCCAGGGGGGGCTGGAATGTCTTCAGAGCAGGAGACTCCACAACCTCCCTGGGCAGCCCCTGCCAGCCTCTGCCACCCTCACTGGGAACAAGTTTCTCCTTCTGTTTCCCCTCAACCTCTTGTGCTCCAACTGACTCCCATTGCCTCTTGTCCTGTCACTGGATGACCCTGAGCAGAGTCTGGCTCCATTTCACAGACTTTAACCCATGTTATGCTCGGGCACAGCAGATGGGATAAGGCTTCAGACAGCTGATGCAACAGCAACAACCATGGCTCTGCTGTGTATAGTTTAGGTTAAATGATAAAGACCATCAAGGCATCTCCAGTCTAAACCCACCCCTCTTTTCCCTGACTTTTTTTTTTTTTTCCCCAATGCTTTATGCATTTTGTTAAAAGGTGATAGCAGGGGGACCAAATATGTTAAGGCAAAACAAGCAAACAGAAAAATCCCTGCAGCAGCTGTTGAGCAAAAGAAATAAAGGATTTTTTTAATGTTACAGCTGGGAAGAGCAGTGCAGAGGAGCAGAGTTGCAGCTGTGGGTGTAATAACAGAAGGGGAACTTAGAGCAGTCATTTTTCAATGCAGATCCCCAAATCCAAACTCACAGCATGCAAACATAAAAGTCCTGCATAACATTTCTCACTTACAGAGGTGACACAATGCCCTGTACATCACACAGGAGCTTTTCAGTGACCCAGTGAGGATGCTCTCAGTTATAAAGGTTGACATAATGCACTTTATGAGCAGCTCTGGATGTAAGAGCAGTTATGGAGGCTTCTGGTAGCATAAGGACAGATGAGCAAGTAAAAATTTGCAGTAAGGTATGTTGCCCAACACTACACTTGGTGTTTTTTCTCCACCTACTCTATGACAAGAATTCTCTACAACCTCACTGAGCTACCTGAGAAGTGACTCTTTTTTAGTGCTATGCACTGTTGTGACACTGAGTGCATCAATCCTTCTTTTTCTCACTCCAAAGCCTTGTCCAGGTCTCCCCTCTGACTCTACAATTTTATTCACCAGGATACCTCTGTATTTCTGTGCTGCTGAGTAATTAAAACCTTCTGTCAATGCTGATCAGTCTTCCTCTGGGTCTGTGTTGCTTCACCATCCTGTTCCAGGGTACCTAAAGATGTTACTTCCAAAGAACTGCTGTCTCTTCACAACACCCCAGCAAAACACAGGCTATCATCCTCTGCTGGTCATGAGGATTTCACTGCTCTTTTGGTCCTGTTGTGGTCATTCTCTCTGTGTCCCAGTCTATGTTGGAAGCTGGTTTCCACTCTAAGGATGACCTGAGGGTAAGAGAGGTAAGAGAAAGAGGGCAGACACTAAAACTTCCCTGTGGTAGCAAAATGCTGTCCTGGATCTCTGCTGCTCTCTAGGATGGGCAATACTTGCCAGCTGGGAGGGTCTTACCTCAAAGGAGATATTCAGACATTGATAGTTAATCCCTTGGAAATGGAAAAAAGGGAGGCAGGCATGACCACGTTGGCTATGGTACTGAAACTGCTTTCTGCCCACTATGCTCCCCTCATAAGGGGTGTAAAGAAATCATTCCCAGAGAGCAAAGGGGTGTTTCCTGATGGGAAAACTCTTCCCAAAAGCCTCACAACTCAGCCTGGCACACGGCAGTCTTCCCCCTGCTCTTCCAACACACACTGCTAAAACCAGGCCCTGGGCACTCTGCAGCTCCTCTCTTTCACTACCTTGTTCTGGAATTTGGGTGGGTTGTTTTGCTTTCTTTTGTTTGTTTGGGGGCTTTTTTTGTTTGTTTTGTTGGGGTTTTTTTTCCAAAGACAAGTGTTCAAGGGGCTGCAACAGTGAATGAAACATTCTTCAGCCAGGGTCCACTGCTGTGGCTGTGACACTTCATTTCAAACCCCTGCCCTGATCCAAGGAGATGGGTTATCTTGTCCTGAAATGATCCAGCTTGGTTGAAGGAGTAAACAATCAGAAAAGAGGATACCTGCTGTAATCAATAAAAACATGAAAAACGACTGGCATGTATTTGGAGTATTGTGATCTGGGCTTCCTGGTTCCAGAAGGACAAGGAGCTACTGGAGAGAGTTCAGAACAGGACCACTCTTAGGATTAGGTGCCTGAAGCACCTACCATATGAGGAAAGGCTGAGAGAGCTGAGTCTGTTTAGCTTGGAGGAGGATGAGGGGAGATCTTACCAACACAAATATTTAAAGGGTATGTGTCAGGAAGATGGGGCCAGGCTCTTCTCAGTGGTGTCCAGGGAGAGAACTAGGGGCAATGGCCACAAATTGGAAAATAGGAGGTTCAGCCTTAATATGAGGAAATAATTATTCAGTGTGAGGGTAACAAAGCACTGGAACAGGCTGCCCGGAGAGGGGTGGAATCTCCAGCTCTGGTCTTTCAAAAGCCACCTGGACTTGTTCCTGTGTAATCTGCTCTGGGCACTCCTGCTCTGTCAGAGGGTTTGGACTAGATGATTTTTCAAGGTCCCTTCCAACTCCAAACATTCTGTGATTTTGTGATATATCTTTGAGAAAAGGAGGACAGTCTTCCTGAAAACCACTCCCCTCCCGCTGGGTTTCCCAGAGTCTGACAATTTCAGGTCATGTAACTAAAAACTCTGCCCTTGTAACACCACACAATAAATGTCTTCATACAAAGCAGAATAGACATTACCCTGGAAAAAAAATACCCTTCTTCAGTGAATGTTATTGCAAGGGTTTTGACATGGCTGGTCCATGGCTTACCATTGTTGGCAAAGGCATTTTCTCCTCATAAACTGTAGCACAGGCAATTTTTCCAGCATGTTCACAGCGTATCAGAAGCAATGTGCAATTCTTTGGTTGAGATCACAATATGCTTTACATCCATTTAGCATCTGTTCCCATAGGTTGCCACACTGCAGAGCTGGCCTTTCCTTTACAAAGCATTCACAAAACATGCTCTAGGGTCTCAAAATTTAGGCAGCTCTGGAAGGGGTTGAGCAGGGTCATTGTAACTGGTCCCAGTCACATGTAAAGCCTTTTTTGAACCCATGTAAAGCACCAACACCCGAACTGCCTGCAAGATGACTTGAGTTAGTCAGAAATCTCACCCATCCCATCAGTGCTCTATCAACTTCTCTACATAGGGACAGACATGGGTGCTCCATTGAACATTAGTTCAGCTTTCATTTTCACCCTTAAACTAGGATGATTTTCAAAGTGTTCATTTTCCAGCTCATTCTGGACCTGAATTGGATTATCCCAAGCATCCCTTAGGCAACATGCCATAGTCTACTAACATCTGGCCTGCAGCTCAGATAGGCAAGAGGGGGGATGTGGTGTGATCAGCCAAACAAAGGAGGTGCAAAGGAAAGAACTGAAGTTTCACAGGTGCTGCTGCCAAGTTTCACACCTCTTTAGCAGTACTCTTTGGAGGTAAGCACTGATTTTAACCTCATGCTGCATATTTACTTCTCAAGCTGAGCACATTTCACTGTCCCAAACAGTCAAAGCTGAACCCTTCCAACTGTGAAGGGAAGCTCGACTCCAGAACAAAGCCATGTTATGTCACCCTCAGTCTAAAAGTCATACATTGTACACAATCCAGAGCTAAAATCCATAGCTTGAGCCTTCCTCAGGCCTCTAAGGATGGCTGCTGCATCCATGGCCAGGGAGGCTCCTGTTCTCTCACATGTGATGTCTCCTGACCTTTGCACCACATCATTCCACTAGTCCAGAAGTAGTACACACCCCCACACTGCACCCAGCATCATGCCTTTGCATGAACGAGCAGAGAGGACACCTCACTGCAGCCCATCAGCTCTTCTGTTGCTGCATGGACTTCTGCTGTCTGCAGACAAAGAGTGCACTTTAGGGCAAGGCCCCAGGCCCTTGGTGCTGGCAGAGGGATCAGCACACCCCTAGAGAGACAGATTTGAAAGCCTGCTCCACCCTCACACAGTCACAAGTACTGAGGATGGCACTTTATGCTCAACTGGTTATAGTTAGCAGTAGATTGAGGATGGGCAATCATAAGGAAAGATGAACTAAGGATCAATTTGGGTTTTTTTCCCAAAATTTAGCTGGACTTTAGGTGTGCTCAGGTCCAAACACACAGTATCTACCATATCAAAACAGACTGAAGATTGACAGCTGTAAGATTTGACCTTGTTAATCCAGCTATTTAGCAGAATGTGTAAGTCAACAGTAGCTGTTAATGAGCCTGCATGAATATACCTGCTCAATAAGCATGCACTGCTAACAGGACATTTTTTTTGCAGCTGTGACTTTAAAACCACTTCTGGTCTAGAAACACAGTACAGAAAATTCCCATGACATTCCAGTGAAGACAACTGCTTAGGAAAGCAGTTTATATGCGGATAAAAACAAACAGGCTCTTTTGTAGGCATTGGCATACTGATTAAAGTGCCATGTATCTTGCCTTAGGGTGCTCATTGTAGCTGCAGATTTGTTGAGAGACAAAGGGCAGAAAGAGCATGCGTGGAGAAGTGCACAGAGCTGGGCTCGGATGGGCATCTGCTGCCATTCAGCCATGGCAAAGATGAAAGTGGTCCATTTGAATGACTGTTACAACAGCAGACCAACAGTCCCTCTTCATCTCCTGCAGATTCCACATCCACTTCAAGGTGGTGAACACCCCCATTAGGCACCACAGACGCCACATGCTTCAAAATAACTTTTTTTTTTTCACATTGTTCTTTCAAAAACTGTAGCAAATGCATGCACCCCTTGGGCCAACAATTCAGCCATTTTCAACTCATGTCAAATGTCAGGTCAGGCTACAACCAGACACTTTCATCCTCTGGATAATAACCTCTTCCCTCGAGGTGTGTCAAGCCCATGGAGGGGTGCCAAGGAATCAGGCAGAACCTGGGAGACCCTGCTACAGTCTCTCCCCAATGCAAGTGCATCTTCCAGTATGAGCAATAACTTCACCTCTTGTTAAGGAGAGAAGAGGAATACAGCTTTTTTTTTTTTTTTTTGTTGGTAGATGAAACCTGCACAATCACTGTGACCTGTGAGACCAGCTCACTGAGACTAGAACACCATGTCTGTAAAGTCTCTAAGCACTGCAGGGTGCTTCTGGCCCACCCTTGCAGTCTCTCTGAGATCAGGCTGGAGCATGCAGACTGGGAGCGGGGGGGAGTGAGCCATGGGTGGCTGAGGAGAGGGATCCCCAAGTCCCTTTGCAGCTGCCAGCCCAGCCCTGGGATCCTCCAGCAGGCCCATGGGGAGGCTGTTAGCCCTTCAATACAGCAAGAGGTGATGTGGGTTACAGAACTGAATTCTGCAGTGCACATCTGAGCTAAATGAGTGCCAGGGACTGTGGGAAAGCTGTTCCAGGTGACAGGAGGTGCAATGGAAAAAAAAACCCTTTCAGCAGCATCAGTGGAGGGACAGGGGAGCCTCTTTAAGATCAGCTAAAAGCCTGAGTTGCCATGTTCAGCCCCATAGAGCTGCCGAGCTAGTGAACTATGCTGCAGCTTCTGCTGCCCTGTCCTAGCAGAGCCTAATTTCCTTCTTTCTGACACTATCACCTTCCAGCTCTCTCACCACCTTGTACCAAAAAAAAAATGTTATCAGAAACCAATGCTCTTGCTGTGGTTGTTTTACATGGATTTTAATCATGTGGGAAAATAGTTGTCTGGAGTTTCTCAGTATTCAGTATTTCTCAGCTCTGAAAACAAACTCCATTTTAACTGGGCTCCTAGGAAACTCCATTTGTCTTTTGCCAAGCCAGGTGAGGAAGGTAGGTCCTTTCCAGGACCCTGGTGGTGCTACACCCAAAGGACATTCCAGCAGCTATCCAGTGCTGTGTAGGTTTTCTGCAGCAGATTTGCACCCGTAGTGTTACTAAGCTGGTGTTATTTCAGCTAGAGCTATTTTACAATGCTAAAACTAGCATTGCAAATCTTTGCCCCTGCTCTGACAAAAAAAACCAACCAGTTCCGCTGCATGTTGTGAACATTTATTTCTTGCTAAGCTCCAGGGAAATGCTGTAAGAATATACAGGTTAGCATTAACAATACTGACCTTTTTTTTCTAAGCCTCGTTGGTTGCTTAGTCAGGTGGCAGCAGGGAAGTCTGCTGTTGCACTTACTGCCCTGAAACGAAGGGCTAAAACAACAAGGGGAAGAATTAACACGAGGCAACACAGCTCTTCAGCTGCATCAAGGCTTTGATGTTTGTGATTTCACAGGACTGACTAAACAGATCGATTAGATCTGCATCAGCCATTCTGCAAGTCACAATTGGAAAAGAATATTTGCACAGGATTAGAGCTTCTCACTTTGAAATTAAGCAGCTTGGCTTTGGGCAAAATCTTCCAAGTGATACAGAGAGCAAAGTCCAATTTCAGCACAGATCATCAGACCCGGGGCAGCTCACCTGGCCTCTGAAGGGTGATGGTGGCAGTGGAGAAATGATAGCTAGAGCTTGGGCTTCACCTCATGCTGCCCCTCTGAACCTGCTTGCTGTCAGGTTTCCACTGCAATTGCTTTTTCAGGGTGGATCTCCTCCTCTGCTTCTTTACCTATGGTAACTAAGGCTCTCTGACAAGCCCCACATCCAAGCTTGTCTGCCATCTACATCACGTACCAGCACATTCACACTGGACAGGGACAGCCTGACCCCCACCTCTTGCTCATGTCAGGGTTCCATTGCAGCCCACGAGCCTCCAGAAGGGCTGCCTGCTGCTGCAGGGGGCTCTCCTGCCAGCCTCTGCAGGGAGGCAGGAAAGCAGAGCTCACATGGCACAGCCTCTTTAGGGCAGCTGCACCTCACATGGTGAAAGGTTTCTGTTTTCCTCCCTGGGGTGTCAGATTCCCATCCCCTCTCAGGGCCCTCCTGGGACCATCCCACTCTTCTCTCTGCACCACGAGCTTTCCCAAAGATGACACCTCACAGCTTCAGCTGGTCAGGTAACACTTCCCTAAGTGTTCCCATGCTGGTATAGGGATGACACAGGCAGCCTTTGCCAAGTTACCCTCTCTCCCCCAAAACAGGACACTGAAGTTCCCTCACTGGCATCTCTTGTCCCCCCCCCCCAAGATCTCCATACCTCCCAAACAATCCATCAGGCTCCCCCAACATCAATCAGCACCTATGTCCTCAGGTGAAAGCTGACAGCACAACCCCTCATCCCTTGTTCCCCATGCCAGTGGACAGCTGGGAGTGCAAACTCCCCTGTGTGCTGTGCTTTGCTGGGGACAGAGCAGCAGCCCTCATGCTGCTGCCACACAGGGAGAGGCCATGCTAGAGAGAAGCAGACTCCAAAGGAGTAATTGCATGCTTCACATGAGAACACTGGTGCAGCTTGGGTCTTCTTCACAGGAGGGCTGCCTGGGTCCCCCACCTCGGTGAAATGATTCTCCTGCTCCTGGAGCCCAGGGGTCAGTGGCCACCCTGTGCTGGGCTGTGTGACATGCTCTGCTGGCTCCTCAGCACCCATCCCAAGGGCGTGATGCAGTCAGCAGGGTCACCAGCGGGAATCACTGCTCTGATTTAGCTCCAGCTCAATTTCTGCCGAGGATCTGGAGCCGCGTTGGATGAACCTTTCTAGCAGAAGGCCAGCGGAGGGAGCCCCAGCAAAGCAAATGAAGGCTCGCAGGGGCTTCTGCATCCAGCATTTGGAGCAGTAGCTTTCAGCTGGTCAACCCCAAGCCCTTCGAAGTGAGGGATTACTTAGTGCAGTGGTCATGGGAAGCAAACTGAGCAGCACGTCTGCTGTCAGCGAATGTCCATCACTGCTCATCGGGCTGCTTCTTTACTAGCCCACAGGGCACAGCACTGCAGAACAGCTCTAGAGCACCCACTCAGTACATGAGGCACAGAGTAATGGCAACAGACTGTTCACCTGGGCGTCTTACCCACGTCTGGCCCAGAACTCCTCTCTTACCTGGTGGGGCTTTTGTCTGACACAGGGAAGCAGCAGGAAGCCTGTTGTAGGTGTGTTGTGCCTTGCCCTTCTGCAGTCTGGTACGTCTGGGCTCTTTTCCTGAACAAAACATCTTCTATAAATGTATTTCAGGATAAAGCAGGCACAAATGGTTTTTTTCCTTTTTTTTTCTTTCTTTTTCTTTTTTTTTTTTTTTTTTGTGAATGTGGAGCTATGAGCACAGTTCAGTTGCAGAGAGCAAAAGGAATGTGCAAGACATTCCACCCCCCTTGTACAACAAATAACTTGCTCTGATATTCCTTCTCTCACTCACTGGCAGAAATACCTTCTATTTTTAGCTACAATATTTGCTGATAAAAAAAAAAATCCCCTTTGAGGGTACAGTCCCATGACAGGCTGGAGCTGAACAACTTGGTGCTACAGAGAGAACTGGGGCTCTTTAGCCTGGAGAAGAGGAGACTGAGGGGGGAGCTCAGCAGTGTCTGTCAAGATGTTCAGGGCAGTGTAGGGAGGATGGAGCCAGACTCTGCTCAGGGCCATCCAGGGACAGGACAAGAGGCAATGGGAGTCAGTTGGAGCACAAGAGGTTGAGGGGAAACACAAGAAAGAACTTTTTCCCAATGAGGGTGGCAGAGGCTGGCAGGGGCTGCCCAGGGGGGTTGTGGAGTCTCCTGCTCTGGAGACATTCCAGCCCCCCCTGGATCTGTTGCTGGGTGACTTGGTCTAGGTGCCCCTGCTCTGGCAGGGGGGTTGGACTAGATGATCTTCTAGCTCCCTTCCAACCCCTGACATTCTGTGATTCTGTGAAAGGAAGAAGCCTGACATTCTGTCTTCTTCCTGCTTTCCCTCCCTCCTCTCACTTGTGCTCCCAACCATGCAATGCAGCATCATTTGTACTTGAAAACTCTGATTGCAACATAAAATGATTCAGCTTATTAACCTAGGTTCAATCTGCTTACCTTGCTTACCTTGCATTTAATCAAGTATGAGAGATGGAACAAAACATTGGGAGGGGTGGAGGGAAACCTGCCTCACGCTGTGGCTGAGCTAATGTCAGCTAAGCTCCTGCTGTATCAGGAAACCACAAACAGATGAGCTGGAGCCAGGCTGAGAACAAACAAAATGATGCAACGGGGACTGCAGATCTGCAAGCTGCTCTCTGGAGGACAGTATATACAGAGAACTTGCATGGGCTTAAAGGGCACTAAGCAAGTCTTTGGAGGAGAGATATAATAAGGGATATTAAGGATGAAGCACTAAAGGCTCAGGACATAAAAAAAAGTTGAGTTAAAAGAAGCTGGAAGCTGGGAGAGTATGTAAGACAGGGCAGCTCATGCATGCATACTCTGCTCCCCCCCTCTCTCTCTCAAATATGCCTTTTCTTTCACCAGAAGCACACCCTAGCAATCTGCTGCCTCCTGCCACAAGGCAGCATGTCCTCCTGCAGACAGGGAGGGGATTCTCAGCGTTTTCAGTGCAGACTGACCCAGACCTCCAATAACCATCTAGCCATGGAAAAGCCTGTGCTCTGCCACTGTGCTGCAACCTCTGAGGGCACAGTCATCTGCACTGATCTGGAAGCAGCCTCTGAATACGTATGAATCAGTCCCTGTGGCTTATTGGCAAGCTCCTGCTGCCACCCAGTGCCTCACCTCGGGGAACTGCTCCTAACAGGAGGGCCCTCAGTTCTCTGGTCAAGGCTAGAGCAGACAACTCTTGTGATGAGTTCCCAGCCACAGAACAAGCAGTGTGACTGGTGGGGCTCCCTCCAAATTTGCCTAGGTTTGCATCAAACTGTTCTTTCACTGCCTTGATGTCTTTTCGATGCTCTGACTGCCACAAACTACCTGGGGGCAGCAACCAAGCAATGCCTGGAGATGCTTTCCAAGCTGGTAAAGGATCTGGAGATATTATAAGGAGCATGGAGGGTTTAGTCTGGAGAGGAGGAGGCTGAGAAGAGACGTTATTGCTCTCACAACTACATAAAAGGATATTGTAGTGAGGTGGGTGTTCCTCTCTTGTCCCATGTGACTAGTGAGAACACAAGAGGAAATAGGCTTAAGTAGCACCAGGGAAAGGTCAGGTTGGATATTAAGAAATTTTTTTTATCGAGAGAGTGGTGAGGCCTTGGAACAGGCTGTCCAGGGCTGGAATCACCATCCCTAGAGGTGTTTAAAAAATGTCTAGATGTGGCACTTCAGGACATGGTTTAGTGTTCCTGACAATACTTAGTAGATGGTTGGACTTGATGATCCTGAAGGTCCTTTCCAACCTTATTAATTCTATAATAATACACAGAAGGGTCCAAAGTGATCAGTTTCTCCCACAAAACACTCCATCCAAACTGCCTAGGACAGCACAAGAGGAATTTCCCTTAAAGGAGCAGCTGGATTTGCTTGTCAGCTGAACTTCAACCACTTTCTAGCCAGTCCTTTTGGCCTTTGGCGAATGTGATGGGCGAGGTGGATCAGGGACAGTTCTGGATCAGCAGTTCACAAGGCTGGGAAAAGTCTAAGACAGGAGAGGCAGGCTTACACTCACAGGAGCAGGCACTGAGAGTAGAAGAAAAAAGGGCTTTTTTCTATCTTTTTGTTGGAAACAAAAGGGATGCTGTTGCTCCAAGACCATAGAATAGTGATGCCACTGAGTTGCCTGCACCTGGGGAAAGTGCAGGGGTCAGCACAGTCAGAGGGCAAGAGATGAGGCTCAACTTGGACAAAACAGGTCAGTATCTCTGCTATCTCTACTGACTTCTGTTCAGTGCCAGGCTACCACAAGTCCTCAGAAACACTTGAATCCCTGCCCAGCAAGGGAGGTTAGAGGGCTACGGGGAAAGAAAACAGGGCGAAAACAAAGTGATTTGCACCCAGATAAGGATAGTATAAACAAGCCTTAAAAAGTGTTTCTGGAGAAGCCAGAAGACTGCAGCCTCAGGAACTGAGTGTACTCGTGTGCTGAGGTGTCCCTCTTGGCATGAATGAGTGGAGGCCACAAACAAACCAGTGCTCACTGCAGTGTGCAGAGTGTTCTCCCTTCTGCCCCTGGCCCATGGGACCCTGCCTGTGCCCCTTGCTGAGGTGTTTCTCCCTCACTACCAGCTAAGAGGTCTTGCCACTTCATGTGTGAGCGAGGAGACAGAGTGAGTGAAGCACAAGCGTGGAGGGGCTGGACGTAAGGCTCCCCCTCTGTGAGCCTGGACTTGGTGACCCATCTCTCTGAACCACCAAGGCTGCTCCTGAATTCTTACCCTGATTCCAAACATCTCCTGTCCATCTTGTTGTTGGGAAAATCACCTGATTTCTATGCCTCCACCACAAAGGGTGGCATTTTTGCTAGCTTGTAAGCTCCTGTGGGCAGGGAGAGAGGGCCTTTCACAACAAGGGATATTGAGGGTCTTGACCTCAGACCACACAGCAGCTTGCTGGGCCAAAGTGCTGAACACTTTGTTTATAAGATGCCAAAATCTCTCAGCCATGCTCTGAAGTCTCTGACCCATTGCCTCTCTACTGCTGTTTTTTGACTCAGCACTTCCTCTCCTCTTCCTTCATCCTACCCTCACCTAGATTACTAGCTACAGCTCCACTCTAATGTACACAAGTTGCCTTCTCTGATTAAATTTTTGACATTGCATCTTAAATTGGTTCTCTTTCCAAGGCTGTGCCTCGTTCCAAGAAGTGTCAGAGAGCTGGTAAAACTGTTCAGAGGGCTTGCTGGCTGTGGGTTACTAATTATCCCTCACTGAGCACTGTTAGTGAAATACCTTTAACCTGAGAAACCAGGTCCTGTGCACTGGTCTGGAGCTCTGGGTACTGCTTTAATTTACACAGACTCCTAAGCACTGGCAAAAAGAAAGTGCTATTTTCCACTGAATGCATTAAGTACTGACCCCCAGGATTTGTTCCTGTGTTTTGGGTTGTTTTTTTTTTTCTATACCCAAGCATTGCTCTCTTGTTTCACAACCTTGCTCTACCTCTCTTAAAACAGTCTGCTTCCATACCATCTTAATTTTTCTCTCAATTGCTTATCTCCAAACCAAATCTGGGTGGGACCGTTTTCTTCTCACCATGTGTTAGTTGGTAGCCAGTAGTGATGCTGGGTGTAAGAAGGTGGACCAAACTAGAGCAGGGTTTAAGCCAGTAGAGCTAGGCAAGTCAGGACAGGGGTGTAATCTGCAATACATCACTAACCTGAATAACCCTGTAGCAGTGGAGAGTATGTGCAAAGACAGGGAACATATCCAAGCTGTTTCCCTCTCCCAAGTCCTGCAAATATCTTCTTTTAGATTTGGGCAAAATGAATTATGTAGTAAAAAGTGGCTACATGGAATTCTGCTTTGGATTCCTGCTTTTCTCTGGGGACCCTTTCCTTCATGTTTCCTTTAGTGACTCCTGTCTTCCATCCTACCTTTCTAGCTCTGCTGTCAACATTAACTTAAAAGGGTCTTCTTCCCTCTCCCTCTCTTCTCACATTCTCAGGTCCCCTTCTTTCTTCTAATCTTGTCTCTGTATGAAAGGTGAAGTCACTCAAGAAAGATGAGAAGTTTTTTATCCTCACTGTGACATGTCCCTGCAATGCTACCACCAGTGTCTGCAGGCTCTGTCCACACCACTTGCCTTCCCTTCCCTTCCCTTAGGCAGATGCCCTGCAGCATCTCTTCCAACAGTGTTTCAGCTGTGTTGACACAAGGGGAAGACATCCCCCTTCTCACATAATCAGTGCTGCTAGCACCTTTTTAACACTGGATTAACTCCAAGTTCATTGACACCTCAACTCACACACAAAAAGATATTTTGTGTCATAGGATCATAATGGTTGGAA